>OMLB01031681.1:19020-35346 GCA_900302555.1 Myripristis jacobus
TTTTTTTTTTTTTTTGGGCTGATTTTTTTTTTTTTTTTTTTTTTTTAAGCGCTCGAGCTCTAAAGCACACAAACAGAGCAGCCCCCGTAATGGTGCAAAACTTATTTTTTCAATCCCTGGTGCAGTGCATGAACTCTTATTATTTATTACTTATTTTGTATTAATATTTTGGGCATGGTGGACATTATTACTCACATAAAACAAGTGATTTTCATCAAATCCAAGCCCATGTCTCAAATTCAGAGCTTGGTTTAAATTCACTGTAATTCACTAGTGATTGCTACAATGCAGACAATACATGAGGGATCAGTTTGACATTCTTTCTGGTTTAATCTGACCACCATTTGTCAGCGCCTCAAGTAAGACGTTTAAACAATTTAACCCTTTGAAACCTGCACAAATTCACTTGATTTCTTTCAAAAACCAATTTCCAAAGACCAATTGCAAATGAACAAAAAATTACCAGGAACATCAGTAAAAAAATACAAGAAAATTACCAGAAGAATATATTTTTTAAAAATGACAATTTTATTTCAAATAAATTAGCAAAAAATAACTGGAAACATTAGTAAAAAATAGAAAAAATACAACAAATACCAGAAAATTAGCACAGAAAATCAGCCACCTTTCCCATGCATTTAATACTTAATACAAACCAAAATATCTCTTAAGTTTAGTGTATTTTTAGTGACCCTTAAAATGGGGGACTCAACTTGAAGTCGGCAGCTTTTTGAAAGTCAACTTGAGAGTCGAGGACATGAAAAAGTTTGAAAAGCCCTGTTCTAACGTCTCATGTTTCTCGTCCTGTCTCCCCATACACAGCTGGAGGGCGTGAATGAGCCGGTGGTTCTGCAGGTGTTTGTGGGCAACGACGCTGGGCGTGTGAAGCCTCATGGATTTTACCAGGCTTGCAGGGTGACGGGCCGCAACACCACAGCCTGCAAAGAGGTGGACATCGAGGGCACGACCGTTATCGAGGTCTCCCTAGATCCCTCCAGCAACATGACGCTACCGTACGTACTTTATTTGAGTGTGCATACTGAAAGTGAACAGTTTGTCTTGTGAATACAACAGTCCAGCAGCAAAACGTTCCTCCTCTGTCTCTGTGCAGGGTGGACTGCGTCGGCATCCTGAAGCTCCGTAACGCCGATGTAGAGGCTCGAATCGGTGTGGCCGGCTCCAAGAAGAAGAGCACCCGCGCCAGGCTGGTGTTTCGAGTCACCATCCCCCGTCCAGATGGATCGCTGCTCACGCTGCAGACTCCATCGTCTCCCATCCTGTGCAGTAAGTCAATCTGGGTCACTCGTATGTGAATTGAATGCGCTCTCCACAGGGTCTCTGTGGAAGAAAATAGATATCAGATAGCTTGGCATGTCAGATGAACTGTAAAGAAAAAATGTGTCAGAGCACAGGCACTATTAAAAACATATCTTCATGGAGACGGTGTAAATTCTTCTCACTGTTTCATGTCAAAACCATTTCAAAAGAGCAAAAGAGATAGTTTACCTGTAACCTACTTAGTTAATAATTGCAAGCGTGAGTTGAACTGGCAGAGCTTTCACTTGTACAGTTTAATTTAGCCTCAGGTCCACAGACCATTGTCTTGAATGTCAGTATTAGGAGACAATGTGTAAAGATACCCGTCAGATTCAAGAGCTCCCTCATAATAGGTATAAGGGTGTGGCCAGTTTCATAAACAGGAAAGACCGCTTAGGGCCATAAGAAACTGTGCAAGTGGATTGCAGAGAGCTGCCTTGAGAGGGAGGAAAAAAAGGAAAGGAAGAAATAACGCAGGTCCGTGGGGCTCTATTGTTTACAGGGAGCCAGCGCGCAATCCAGGGAAATATCTTTCGACAAAATATAAATTTGTAATCTCCCTTGGCATGTGTTTGTGGTGTGTGCGGGGGTGTGTGAGTGGCTGCGGTGCCAAGCAGTGAGGGAGATTGTGAAATCTGTGAGAAGGAGAGAAGAGTAGGAGGAGCCTGGACTTGTTTGTAGCAACATTAGGAATGTCGAAGGCCCGTGAAAAATGGACAGTATTCGGGTAGTTTGCAATCGCTATACCTTTGTTAAATGAGCTCCAGTCTGCACAAAAAACTCCTCATACGTGAGCGTGGTTAAAGAAACATCTCCAGCTGGTTCAGACCTTCACTTTTATTGAAATAGTTAACAAATTATTGATTTTGGAATTACATGACTTCAAGTTACATCCAGAAAAAAACATGGTGAGACTGTCTGTAAGGCTCTGAAACACTGAGATGGTCCGCTCATGCCTGCTCGGATGTTGATGTTGATGTTATTTCTCCAGAGACATTTAATGGTGCAAATTGTTTGAAGAATTTCTGGGGGGTAATTCCAGAGAAAAATGTACAGTATGTAAGGTTCAGGCAAGAATAGGTGAGGTGACAAGGGGAATTTGCTAAGAGCTAAAGGCAGGTCAGGTGTGTCCAGGTGAAATGTCCCCGAGCACGATGCTGAAGTACCTTTTTGACTCGTTGGAATTCACTCTCAGATACAAACTTCATCTCAGTGTTTGAATTGAAATTACATTAACTGTGATTCATTAACTGTGCGTCCTCCGTGTCTGCAGCCCAGCCTGCAGGGGTGCCCGAGATCCTGAAGAAGTCACTCCACACTTGTTCAGTGAGGGGCGGAGAAGAGGTCTTCATCATTGGCAAGAACTTTCTCAAAGACACCAAAGTTATATTTCAGGAGAACATATCGGGTAAGAAATCGGTCTGTGTGGAATGCATTCGTTTGCAGAATTTGTCAAGTGTCTCCATTTTTAATTTGGTGTTTTAATTTGGTGCAACCAGATGAGAAATCGTGGAAGGCGGAGGCTGAGATCGACATGGAGCTGTTTCACCAGGTAAACTCGGTTGTTTTGGTGTTATTTTTGTTACTTTTGTCCCAAGTGATTAATGCCAGTGGCTAAGGAGGTGATTAGATACACACAGCCAGTTCAGATTTGTATGGGAGTTTAGATGTAATCATCTTAAACGGCTGCTGGTTCAAAGGTTTTGAGTGGCCTCATTGTGTTCTGACCTAATTAGCCGGAGCTGCAGAAGCTGTGCTGAGTGTGTCCCAACACTTCACTTTAAACCTCTGCTAAGGGAACAAGGACCCAATGATTAATTTGGGGGGGGGCTGAATTCACTGAATGACTGTGATTGCAGTGTTTACTGGGACTGATAAGTGTTTACACAATAAATCAGCCAACCCGTGTTTTATTCATCAAAGTTGAAGATGTTCTGGTGTTAAAGTTACTAGCTGAGTAGTTTAGAGTCTGAGTCTGTCTTTGTTGATTGTGTTTGGCTTAAGTGTCTGGTTAACCGCTCATAAGCTCACCATGTTGGTTTTGCAGACTTCAGACAGGCATGTTTGTGCCCATTACAGATTTAATCAGCGGGAACAGGCACACCATTCATTTAGGTTTTCTAATTGTATTTCTCTTTTTTTATGTGATCACTCCCTAAGAACCACCTGATAGTGAAGGTTCCTCCATACCAGAACCAGGCCATCACCTCAGCGGTGTGTGTGGGAATCTATGTGGTGACGAACGCTGGAAGATCCCACGATGTACAACCTTTTACCTACACTCCAGACTTGGGTTTGTTCCAGTATATTTCAATTAAAGATCTGATAAACCACAAAAGCTTTCTTTTTTTAATCTGCCTTTACAATGAAGACTCGCCTAAAAATATAGTGTAGGCTCATTTCACATGTTACTTATTGGTCACTTAAGCCATCATTTACTGATTACATTTTAAATCATTTGCTGGTAACGTCGGCAGGACTGCAGGATGGTTTAATGGTTAGTGAGGTCGTAAACCAACCACAGGACTCTAGCTTAACTCCTCCAAGCAGGAGTGTCCCTGACACGGACACTTAACCCCTGCCTGCTCCAGGGTCGCCAGAGCAGCTCGGTGACTGCGTCCCAACCAGAGAATCCCAACACACCCCCACCTCTGGGAATGCATAACAAATATCAAACAGTTGGTGTTAGGTGTCTATGTTAACATCCAGAAGTTGGATCTGGTAATGGTTTTACACAAACATGGTATCTTCCATCATGTGGTTTCCTGTGTCACAACAGAAACATATAAAATAAACCACAACAAAGATCTATATCATTCACTTCCGCAGTGGTTTCACTGGCTTGATGCATAATAGACCTATTTTGGCACTGTAAAATAAAGTGATAAGAGAACAGTCGCATGTGTTTTTCTACTTTTAACCTTTAAAGAAAAGACTGTGCTACAGTTGTTCATCCCTTTTTCATATTTTACCATCCAAAAATATATTCATAATCAAATACGTAATCCAAATTGAACCGTAATCCCTGCAAAGGCATTTTGCTTTTGTAATCCTACTACGGCCAGGCTTGCTCAACAACACCGCCTACAGTTCAGAAGACAGAAGGCAATTCATGAGGATTATTACCATTCAGGAACAGCATGAACACCCTCTTCTGTCATTACTTTTATTCATTGCAAGGTCCTTTGGGCACCTTGGTACTAACTTTGAAAGATGAGATTAACAAAGAATGTAAAAATAAAACAAACAAACAATGGAAGTGCTGAAGGATCTAGCAGGAGAATCACACATCCCCCGTGAGCGTGACACCAGACTCCGTCATGCCCTTTACATCCCAGCTCGCCTCCCTCATTAGAAAACATAAACCTTCATTTTGTTTTCATAGCTTGTTTGACCTGATGGAAAAGTATATACATTTTGTTAAATTCTGTAACCCTTACCGAAGACTTTGTTTAAAAAATTGTATGTCATTTTTTATTGGCATATGATAAAAAAAAGTTGTTGATGTATTCTTTTGCAGCAAAAGCTGATATTTCTGTGAAGACGGAGGCCCCGTCTCCTGGGAAGGCTTGCTCTTATGATGAGCGAATTAAAGGTACTCCTTTTCCTGTATGGCACTGCACTCTTGATTGTAACTTAAGCTGTAGATTTCAGATGGTCCAACATTCATAAAAGTATGATCCCTGTCATTTAAAACAAGATTCGTAATAAAAGAAGGCTTATACCCCATTCAGTTTTTATCTGCTGTTACGACTGAATACCTCAAATGTGTTTCTACATTCAGGAGTGGTTTGGAGAGGAGACGGCGGCCTTGCAATGACTTTATGACTTATTTCCTGTTTTGCCTTTCTTTTGTCAGTAAAATTAGCTCCAACCCAGTGGCTCACAATACAGTTCGGATTTGGTCTGAGTTCAGGAGACACTTCAGTTTATTTCCTGATTAAGGAAAATGATTGATAACACTTTATATTATTGCTTGATTGTCACTGTTTAAATACTGTACATAGTTAATGACTGATTAACCTCTAATTCATATTTTAGTCACATACCACCTTAATTAATACGCTTTTGAGTGATTAAACAGTGATTAATGAGACGAGAACGACATTGTTAACTGGACCGACAGTTTAATTTGTCATTACATCACAGATTATGTATTAATTACCCCTCTGGTAGCATCTAGTAATTATAATGCTTGATGAATTAAGTAGCGCAGATGCTTGTTTTAAAAATGTGACGTGGGAACATACCAGTAGGCATATGTTCTGCTGCGCTAATCACGTGTGGTTAGATTTGCATCGCAGCCTCTTAGGAAAGTCATCAAACATCCTCCATTGTGTGCAGATGTTCAGCGTTTCTTTTTATGCTCAACAACCATCTACATTTTTGGATTATTAATGAATCATCACTGTGATCACATGAACAGTAAAGTGGAGATATTACATCACTTATAATGTTGCCTCATGACTAAGAGATTATTAGTAACTGATCTTAATATTTTGTGCTTTGAGGATTTCAGTGTTTGATGAAAGCGTGATGATTTGAACAGCACAAACACTATTTGCTGTCATCTTTTAAACTTGCTTTTAAACTTTTGCCTCTCTAACGGCACAGTGTCTTATTCTCCTTTGTAAATACTGTATCTCTCTCCTCCATGTTTCTGCGGCTGGATTAAAGACCTCATATACTTTTTGAAATTTGAGTTAATGAGGTGGAGGAGTAAAATACAGGAGGAAAGGCTTATTGAGCAGCCCCTTTTAGCATGCTGGAAAGGTGGTGGATGGTTTGGGCTGCAGGGTGAGTCTGGTTTGGGATGGATGGAACACTGTGGTAATTTGAAGGCTGTTATTTGTCTTACATCTGTCATTTGGGGCTACATTATTACATGAGAAGTTCACAGTGGACTGTGTCTTTGCTTGAGACTAATGATATCTGATCTTCTGCCATTGTACAGTGCATGGTTTGTTTGGATAGCTGGAAATAATATAATAAATTCCTTGGTCTTGTTTGTACAGTTCTAGATAATACCATGATGCCTGCGATGTTGTCTCTAGTAAAGAGAGAAGAAGTCACTCCAATGGAGGTCTCCAGCAACCTCCAACCTGCTGGAGTATTCAAGGTGACGTACTGCTCACTAACCTTGCTGATCACCTCTGATTCACACAGTGAAAACATTTGAGGTTATACAGAAGTGATTTTTAACTCTATATATCAGTGTTTAATATTTCAGGTCAGTTCAGTTCATGCTTTATTGTCCCATGGAGGAAATGTGATTTGCAACCAGGGTTAACAATAAAACATAAAATAACAACACAATAAAACACATTATATAAAAGATAATAAAATACATAATAAATTGGCAGAGAAAACACCATCGGGACACAACTCAGCTGATAAATCCAATAACCTGGCAATAAAATGTTAATAAAACATCACTAATCAGCACAATAAAAAAAAATCTATAAAGACAAAGACTTCACATCATTTTATGTGCAAATTAAGCAAGCTAATTGCAGTAAAGATAAATGATTCCCTGGTTATTTGGCTCTTACCTTGTTTTTTCTCCTAGATCTTAACTCTTATTTTGTTTTGCAGCAGACAGCTGATGTCATGTGTCCAGCCCAACAGACCCTGGACTTGACTTCCAGCCGTCTTGCTAACAGCAGACCATTCCCCAACAACCTGCCGCAGCCTGCAGGCGACCCCGACAAAGTCCCGGCTCCAGTCTTTTCCAACGCGGAGCCTCTAAGCACGATCCAGAAGCAAGACATTGCTGCCACCGGCTCCTTCCCTGGGCCTGCAGACTCTCTGCTCCCACAAGGCTCTCGGCAGTTCCTCCTGGAGCCCAGAGAGGGCCTGGTGCAGGAGAGGCCGGGCAGCGGTTCTGGGGCTGTGGGCAGGTTGTGCGGAGAACCTGCCTCCCAGCAGCACCAGCTGCCTCTCTTCCCCCCAGATGAAGTGGCCCAGTTGGAGGAGGCGGTGCGACAGCTTCAGGCCAAGGGGTTCTGCAACTTGGCACTACAGTCTGACAACTCAATTGCCAAGCAGCAGCAATGTCAACAACACATCCAGCACCAACAGCAGATCCAAAAACAACAAATTCAACAACAACAACAACAGCAGCAGCAACAAATTCAGCAACAACAAATTCAACAGCAGCAGCAACAGCAGGCTTTGGAGAACCTACAGCAGCAGTTGTTTCAGTCACAAATCCCAATGCAGTGCGGCTTGTTCCAGGGCACTTCCCAAGGAGAGAACGCAGAGCAGCAGGGTTCGCCGCAAAGCGTTGTGTCAAACCAGGGGTCCCTCTTCCAGCAGGCCCAGCAGCAGCAACAGCAAAAACAGCAGCAGCAACAAGCGGCTCTGTTTCAGCAGGCTAATGATCTCCTCTCCATTCAGACCAACTTCCTCCAGCAGACACCCTCGCATCCTTCCCCACCGCTTTTCCACAATCCCAGCCCTTTGGCTGAGGCACAAGATCCACAGGGGGCTTTGTTTCATACTCAGAAAGCCTCTCACACTCAAGAGCAAGTCCAGGCTGCTCTCTTCCAAAACACCCTGACAGTACTGAGCGGATCGAGTCTCTCCCCGGAGCAGCAGCCCTCAACCCCCACACTTTTCCTCTCCCAGAACTCCCTGCCCTCTCAGCTCACAGCTGGCAATACTCAGCAGCAGCAACAGCAGCAGCAACAGCAGCAACAGCAGCTGGCCTTCCTCAGTGCACTGCAGACCTCTGCCCCTGAGCCACAGTCAGTGTTTCAGGCCCAGACCCAGCTCTCCCCCATTCAGCAGCGCACCCCCATGGAACAGCAGCAGTCCTCCCAAAGTCAGCCCCACACGCAGCCACCACAACAAGCCTCCCTTTTTCAAAACATCTCTCCACATCCATCTGCAAGCAGCCTTAATCCAAGCCAGCAGCAGCAGCAGCAGGCTAGCCTCCTGTTCCGCAGCAGTCCCATGTCCAACCAGGAGCAGCCCTCCAGTCTCCTGTTCAGCAGCCAGGCCCAGATGCCCCCATTGAGCAGCAGCAGTCTGACCTCTCCAGAGCCCCAGAACCCCTCTCTGCTCTTTTCCCAAGCCGGCGTAGTGACAGTCAGCCAGCAGGATCGCTCCGAGCCCATGGCCTTAGGGAACCCCGCAGAGCCTCGTCAGCAAGTTCTGTTTGAGGAGCAGCAGCCCATGCAGCTGGGCCGCAGCTCAAACAACGGGCAGGAGCAGCCCGTGGGCCTCTTCATGCCTCAGTCTAACATGGCCTCCTTACAGGGAGGAATGGCTGCACAGGAGCTTCCCCAGACAGCCATCTTTACCACGCAGAACGGGGTGGCAGGCCTCCAGACCACCACCTCTTCTCCTGTGCAGCAGCCAGGGACCCTGTTTCAGACCGCTGTCAGTGGGACCATCAGTCAGCCCAGCCAGCCACAGCAACCTGGCCTCTTCCTCTTTGGGATTCCGAACGGTGAGGACCTGAGGGAAATTGCAGTGCGGTTTTGGTAATCCTAAAGAGATAATCCAGCCTCACACACACAAGCATTGTGAGAGAAACAGGCCTTGGCAATTCAGACGGTGTTTCCGGCGCAGCTGCAGCATGCCACAATCGTGCTTGATTTCTCCTTGAATATTTGTTTCGCATTGTTGTAAACCACCGAGTCTACAAAGAAGACCTTGTAGTTATTTTCAGACACTGAAACCACGCAGCTATCGCTTCAGTTTTAGACAATATCTCAAGCGCATTTTATAGTCAAATGTAATGACCATGGCAGCGTCTGTGTGGAGGCTTTTAAACTTGTGTGTTGATATCAGTGTTGTTGGGATTACGATACGCCCCTATGATCAACCAATCACTGTGTGTGACTTTGCATAGACGTGACGCGAGGTTGAGATTCATGGGCAGGCAGACGACGCCTGTCCTTTTCAATCCTAGACACGTCAAATAGAGGCAGCTTACATTCAGAGACATTGTTTTTATTGAAATTTGAAATGCGCTTTAGTGATGTAACTATGATGTAACCACAGTAGACAGGATTCATTGTGTGTGGGTTATGAGTATGCTCACCAAATTTCATGGCAATCTGCCCGGTAGGTTTTTCTGATATGTTGCCATGGAGTAAAGTGTTGAATAGTTGGGCATATAGACTAATGCATGGACCTACATGGCCTCCCTTGGGCCCCACCTGCCAGGGGAGCAAAATTACAACATCGACGTCAACAAAACAGTACCAGAAAGGCAATATAAATTGCCTATCCAGCTTATACCCTCTATCATGACATAATAGATGAGCTTTTGTAAGATTTGCAGCCATATTTTGACTAACCTTTTCTGTCTTGCAGAGTGTGGGCAGCTGATAAACACTCCTGGAACCACGCTGTCGGATCAGATCATAGCTATCAGTCAGTCTGGCCAGAACCAGAGGGAGAGCGACGCTCACATCCAGTCCCTCCTCAATCAGTCTCTGTCAGAAAGTGGAAGTCTGCAGAACAGCATGACTGCCTCTCAGAACATGGAGAAGATTGATGACCTGTTGGTTAGCTTACAGGAGCCCGGCAGCAACTTAACTCGTTCCTACTAACTTTCAAACAGGTTCATGCACACTTGGCATTTATTTTATTGATTATATATTGAATAATTTCAAAATGGTCAAAATGCCGTCGATAATTAAGTGTAGCTTACGTCTCAACTTATCAGTTTTGTGTAGTAGCCCTGCAAAGTTTGAGTCCTACTGAATGTTTCCATGCCGTGCTAACCCATGAATTGGTCTCCTTTAGGACCGTTGAAGACTGACAAGGAAAGAGCAGTGAAAGTTGAACTGAACTAATGTGCTGCTGTCCTTGGTGAGCTAATCCCTTCTCAAAGAGAAGCCTTCATGAAGATACTCCTGAGTGGCAGGGATGCCAACTGTTATTTACTGGACAAGCGGATATCCAGACAAGGACCTGGGGATTCGATTGGGAAAACTCTTTTTGTGTGTGTGTGTGTGTGTGTTTGTCAGTACCTGTAATAATATATGTGTTGTCCCCCAGCAGCTGTCAGTGTGACCATCATAATGAAGAATGTCACCTCCAGCTGTGAATGAAACATCTCTATATCATATATTTAGCCATCTCCACAGTGCACAAGTAGCACTTTGCAACATGGTTTTAGCAAAGATGTCAGTACAAAGCAGCATATCATTCTGTATTCTCCAAAACCAGACTGTGTTAGTTTGCTATTGCTTTGAACACATTCTCCTTTTATACCTTACGAAGAGTTGACTATTTTAGGAACGTTAGATGGTAGAAATATAAACTATACTGGCAAAGAATATATTTTTTACATTTTTTCATTCAGCACTTTACAATGCTCTTCTTTGTGACCAGTTACTCATAAAAGGGTACAGTCCCACCAGTGGTGTTGTTTATTTAACAGTTGCCTGTTCCTCATTGTTTACAGTGAAAAAGTCGCATTTTTTTTAACACATTATGAAACATAAGGAGCTAGGAGGTGCACAGCACACGGATCAGAAACTGTTTTTCACTAATTTCTGGTCGCATAGCAACACTCAGCTAGTGATGCAAAGGGTCACAAAAAATATCTACTGGATTCATTCACTTTAAAGGAATGCTCGTTTTGGGCAAAATATCCCTTTTCCAACTTATCCAGGCTAAGAAAACATGTCCAATGCCATTTTCACCTTCGTACAGCCAGTGGTTCACTTTCAATAGGTAGCATTTCATGTTAGCTTAGCACAAAGACTTGAAGTCGATAGGAGTCATTAGCCTAGCTCCAGTACGGTGAAAAAATATACTTTCGCTTTCTTATTTAGACAATGCAATGTTATTTTTTCACTTTGACGGAGCTAGGCTAATGACTCCCATAGACTATAAGTCTTTATGCTAAGCTAGCACAAAATGCTACCCATAGGAACTGAACCACCAAGAGGTGAAAATGGTATCCAACATCTTGTCTCAGTCCGAGTGAGTCGGAAAAAGGGGTATTTCGCTCAAAACGTTGGCATATTCCTTTAAATCCGCCCCCAGATTACCTACGCCCAAGTGTTAAAGTGTTACTTGATTTTTTTTTGGTTTCATGATATCACAGCACATCTCATTGCCAGCCATCCTGCTACTACTACTCATTCCCAAAAAATAAATCTACATACCTTGAACATAACGTATATTTCTTCCTGAAAGCCAGCTTAGAAGGCTGGGCGAACGAGGGCAAATGTGGAATAAGAGGCAAAAAAAAAAAAATCAGCCTTAACATCATGTAATTTTAGTTGGCATCAAACTTAAATCTTTGTGTTCTTTGATGTAGGTTCACGCACACCTATATGATAACCATTCTGTACGCATGTCCTGTGCACATGCGTAGAGTGTATATTATTGTTTTTGTCACTGAGGGTAGGTAGTTATGTGTTTTAGTGCCATTTGTCATGGCATGATACTGCGTCAGGCACGCATAAACTGGAATAGTATTCGTAGACCAGCTGGAGCCTTTCCTCCAATTTTATCAATGTGATGGATTTAGTGAATGTCGCCATGTTATGGAGAAGCAGCAGCTCATTCGTTGGGTTTTATCTCATCCGGGTTGGGGATGCATGTGCAGGAAAAGAGCCCCGTCTTGCAAGCCAGTTCAAGTTCGAGAGAGTCGCTGTTCTTGCCTATAGTTGGCCACTGTTGGTCATCTCAGGACCCGAGTTTGACTCCAGGCTTGTTTAACTTTCATCCTGATGACAGGCCAGTTTTATGGCTCACACGTTATTTTCCTAAATGTTCTTTCTGACTTGCCATAGGACAAGGAGAAGGTAGCATGAATGACTGGATCTGGTTTTTTGTTTGTTTGTTTGTTTTTTTTGCCTCCAAAATGTAGATGTTTCAAAGTTTATATCATATCTTGCTGCCAAACTTTTTTTTTTTCCTGTTATTTGTTAGTATTTTGATGGAAAGGAATCATAAATGTGTCATGTTTAATCTCAGTCTAAGTATTGCATGAACAAGGGGCTGGTCTCTGAAGATGGCGAGAATAGTTCAGCTGTTGTATATGTACTGTATGTTAGAAATGCTTCTGAACCCCATTACATTTTGTATACTTTACACAACACGGAGTGTGTGATGATGGAGATGATGTAAAATCTGTTTGGCAATGTGATTTGCGGAGGCGATGGTGTGTCTGTTATTGGCTGCACCAGAGCTCGAGCGGAGTTCTTTTGTTTTTGTTTTGTTTTTTGTTTTTTGTTTTTTGTTTTTTGTTTTTTGTTTTGTTTTTTTGTTTTTTGTTTTTAAAGGGACCCTACTCTTGAAGGCAACCTTTCTATGGAGAAAAGAGCTATCTGTGATTGGCTTTCTTCAATGTGTGAAATAGTAGAACTTCTGTTTCCAGTAGAGACATGAGTATTTATGATTTTGTTTTTATTATCAGATTTACAAATACTTTATCATATTTTTTTATCGGTGTCATACCTGTATCTCTTTTCAGAGGAGCATATCTAATTTATTTGTGTGTTTGGTATTATCTAAATTGCATCCCATAACCATACTTGTGTTCAAATTGATCTAAATGTACCAGCAATGTGATTTCCCCCTCCCCTGCCGCCTCCTCTAACTGTAACTGGCCATGCGATTTGAATGGGACTGAAAAGTGCGATGTTCACTCTGAAAAACATTAATTCCTTAGCGCAGTTTCGCCCTTTGTGATTTTGGACAGGTTTAGCTGTATTAGCACTCTGCATTAACATACATATCATGTGTTTTTCCAAGGCTGAATATTGATTTTTTTTTTGCAACATTGTCACAACGACTTTTTTCAACCTCTTGACCAAACGGATAACAGTTAGGGCAAAATACCAACGACAAAAAAAAGATTTTATTGTCAAAAAAAAAAAAAAAAAATCCTCCAAAATAGGACCAATTACTTTGATTCATTTATGTACAAGTATACTGTGTATATATATTTACAGTTTAGCTGTAAATAAATCTCACCTAAGTTCAGTTTTGTTTTGTTTTTTTTAATTATTATTAGTTTTTGTGTTGTTTTTCTAACCCAAGTGAGGTGTTTCCCCTGCGTTCCCACTATGTTCCTGCTGTACAGTGTAATCGGAGAGCAACAATATCTAACATGGTGAATTGTGACTCAGCTGCTGGATCTATTCAAAAGAGGGATTTTTTTCCCCCACGATGCAACACAATCAAACTTTTTCCAGCAGCAGAAGCCAGCTGTGTCATTAGGATCGTTCTTTTACTTTTATTCCTTTTCGTTCCGACCCGTCATTGTCGTCAAGAGAAAGGACCGCCAGACGTTCAGATGTTGCCTACAAATGCCACAAAGGCAAAGTGCAACCCGAGTTAATGGAAGGCCTCCAGATGATCGTTTGGAGCTGCGGGTCCTCTGTCTGATTTCTTTTAGAAGTGTCGAACATTGGTAGATTCATGTGCCTTGAGGAACTTTTCTAGTAGAGACCAGATTTATGTTTGTACCATTGTTGCCTGTTTGATTTGACCGCCCCCCCTCCCAGCCAGCCAGCTCCGACTGTCCCTCGGTAACTAGAGAAACGTTGCAAGCCATATCCGACTGAGTGTGCTTGAGCCGCTCTGCAACAGTGACCAGATAAATGTAGTGTTGTGCAATTTCTGTCTTGCATCTAACTTGTTTGTACTGAAGTATCCATTGCATTTATGTTGTATTACGTAGATGCAGACGATTTTTTTTTTGTTTGTTTCCTGAAACTGCTATGCAGCTAATATAAATGTAGATCTGTTACTTTTTGAATATATATTTTTCTATATAGCCTCTCCCGTTTTTCACTTTAAAGGAGAAACCAAAATAGATATTCTAATTCTATCAATTATTTATGTCGCTAGTTTTTCTGATGCTTTGTGTGCCGCCTGAGATTGATTTTATTCTTCTTTTTCTTTTCTTTCTTTTTTTTTCCAGTTTAAAAAAAATGCAGATTTCACTGTATCTAAACAACCATCCCAGACATGGGCTACTTTTTGTAACATTTTGTGAGACAAGGGTCAATATTATAGTTGTTTTGTCACAGACTTCTTATCCTGTCTTGCTTGGGTTTTATATTGAGCCTTGCGTTCTACTTTGGTTAAACTGTTTACTAGCGCGGTGGTTCCTGATCTTTGTGATTTCTCTCAGGGCCTCTCTCTCTACGTCACCAGGACTCCAAATGTTTCACACGTCACCTGTCATCCAGGCCAATAAACGTCAATACAAGCCAGATGAATGTTTGTTGTCGAGTCTGTTCTTATTAATTTGCCTCATGTCCAAGCCCCGTTCCCAGATCTTGAACGTTCCTTCCCCCCCCAGTGCGAGTGAACCACTCTGCTAGTAAACCTGTTGGCCTTTTTAAGGTCCTGGAAACGGCAAGGGGAAAGTTTATGTTTCTAACCACGTGAACAACTGTCAGATAATCACCCTTGGAAAAAAAATAATAATAACTCCATGTATTTTAGGCTTTTGTTGGGGCATTTCCATGCTCTTGCAGTTATATTTCTGTAAACTTGCTGCTATCTGTATTAAAAAAAAACAAAACAAAATACTCCTAAGCCTCTGAGCTTTAATTATGTTAACATCTGAGGGTAATGATGATCATCCATTTGAAAACTGTTAGCCCTACGTGTTAATATGACAAAGTGGCTGCAAAGGAAGAGAAACCTACGTGCCAAAAGCAACAGATATGGGAGTTTTTCGCCCTGATTCAGAGGATTTACAGTGAACATTGAGCAACACAAGTCCTGTCAGCTAAATGAAGTCATCCTTGTCACCACGGCTCGTCCACAGATCCTCATTTCTACAAAACGGAGTCTCTCAAAGCAAACAGTTTCATTGGGAAAGCGTAAGACAAAATCTGAGTAAGAACAGGCAGCGCCGAAAAGGAAATTAAAAACAAAAACCTCAGGCTTTACAGGGTGATGCAACGAGCCCTTATGCAACTTTGGGAAAGCACATAGAGGAAAAGTAGCCTGGGAAAAAAACGTGAGTGTGTGTTTGTGGGACAGGCCTGTTATGTTGGCACCTCCAATCACAGGTGGTTTTCATTGGATCGGGTCCATGATGACACACCCTGATGTCCCCACACGGCTTTTTGGCTTTTGGCATGAGACTGTCTCTTGTTTTTGTGGAGTTTGGTCCTCCAGAGTGGTGGGAGTTTACTCTGGAGCTTTCAACTCGTCTGTGCTGCTCTCACTGTGCAGTAGAGCTAATATTCACAACCTTTACTGATGTCAGGACCCTTTTCTTTCTTTACACTGGCCATAAAGAGTGGGAGGTTAGACAGTTTCACCCAGTGGGTTGGGTAGACCTTAATATGCAGCCATCAACACCACTTTCTCTGTATATGTCAACATTGAAGGAGACTATGAAATTCACAGATGACGGCCTGATGTGCAGCTCTCGTTCAACTCATGTCATGTTGCTCCATCAGTTATTTATGACTAAGTGGGGTGTGTCACATATTTACAGACGATCACAGAAGCCGCTGATCCAGTTGGCTCATCTTCAGAGTCTCTCCAATTTCCTCCTCGTTGCTTCCAATCACAGAAGCCTTCCTTCCCAAATAAATACAGAAATAAAAAGTAAATAAACTGACAGGATAATTTATGGATAATTTGAAGTTGCTGCTACACCCTACCAAGTGGATGTCCATGGGACTAGTGGGATGTGAGGATAACTGTGTAACCGCAGTTCTTTACGAGGACCTTGAACATTACATCGTTTTCCCTAAATCAAATAAGCCTCTTGTAGAAAGAAGGAAATTTTAAAAGTTAGACATTATCAAGGATTCCCAGGCTGAATAGGGAGTTCAGTCTGTCCGGTGCTACTTTCAGTGAAAACGAAGGTAGTCTGTCTGTCTGTCTGCCTCAAATTAGCGAGCTGTTCAGTTGAGAAAATGCCCTGGTTTACCAGTTTCCGACAGTCACGGGAATGCACCACCGAGTCCTCGCCTCTTTACAATGCGCATGCGTCGCTCTTTCTGCGCGCAGTGTCAAGAAGATGGCTGACGTGACAGCGGCGGACGGAGAGAA
>OMLB01031702.1:13891-25702 GCA_900302555.1 Myripristis jacobus
AGGGGAGACACACACAGAGACACACACACACACACACACACACACACACACACACAGTGTTTGGTGATGATCAAAACTGACAGTCAAAAATGTTTAACAGGCACGGCACTCTGTGTAGCACCAAGAGGTACCCAACAATCATGGATGGGAAATTCTTGGCAATGAAATCATCTCATTTGTTTTCTGTGTGAAACAAATGATGGTGAGCGTTGATAACAAACAACATAAACCACGATCTATACCAGCTAACACAGAGAAAATGCAGAAAGGCAACCAAAAATGAATACACACCTTCCTGGCCACGGGATCTTCAGGCAGGACAGGGGCACCCTCGGGTCCTTCACAGGTGATGCGCGTGGCATCCCCCTTTGCAGGGAAGACATAAAGAGCTCGTTCTCCCAGCTGCCTCTGGGTGTGGTCGTAGAAGCCCAGACGCCTTACCCTAAACCCAACCAGAAGACCCACAGCAACGTTACTCTGTGGCCAGCAGCACAGATTACCTTGTGCTTTACACACTGACTCCTACAAGTGAATGCTTGAAAGTAATGGTAGCACTTATTCTGAGTAACAAACTGAAATGTACATGAAAATAAATGTCTGTTTTGCTGTTCTCTGTTGCTGATCAATGAAGCACAATGGTTAAGAGGGACTCTGATCTGATACTCTTAACACTGGTGACTGTTTCTTCAGTTAAATCAGCTGACACACGCAAAGTAGTGTATTTTACATGTCTAACAGCCACAGCAGTATTTTGTTTGGTATAAACAAGATGAATTTGGTGGTTAATATGAGCAGAAACTCAAACTTTAATCAACAGAAAATCCAAGGAAAAAGACATCAAGCACTGTTTGATTAACAAGTGATCTCTGTGATATTCAGTGTAAAAACATCACATCAATTGTCACTTAAGATCACCCAAGATCAGACATACCAAAATCTTTTAATCCATTTTGTTTATCCAGTAATTAACATAATTCAGTAATTCAGATTTGAGAAAGCTGCATAACTGAAACACCAAACATGCCACTCCCCGCAAATAGTGCAGTCCTCCTGTGGGCCGATAATAACAAAGGCTTGACCTTGTTTTGACCTGTAATTACAGCGCACCTCAATCAATATAATTGTCAATGTGCCAGAGAGCAACGGTGAGATGCATCATTCCGCCAAGCTTCGTCAAAATCTGATCAGCAGTATCACGTGACATGCGTACCAACAAGTGAGTAACGCAGCACGGCACTTCAATTTAGAAAACAAAACAAAGTGTCTGAGATTTCATCGTGTGGGACAAACAGAACAGTAACATAAAACCTAAGAGGAGGCATAAGTGTACGAGTGCATATGTGGACGGAGAGACGGACCGACCTGCAGAGGTTTTCCTGTGTGATGGTGGAGGGAGGGGGGTAGACGCTGTCAGAGCCCTTGGGGGAATAGCTTTTAGTGATCCATGTCACCTTCAGCTCCACCACCTTGACCTGAGGAAAGAAGCGTAACAGCGGGCAGACCATTTAAATTCAATTAAAAGATAAGAAACTGTAACAGTTAATTATAGCTGCAAGAGGCAATTCTTGGGGTCCAAGCACAATAGCCAGTCTTAGACTTCCTATGACCTTTAGAAGTAGGGGAATATATGGGCAATGGGCAATATATTGATACTATATTGATATTGTGATACGAGACTAGATTGGGTCTGGGATTTTAGACGTTGTCATATTGTGACACTGTGTGTGTGTTCATGATCATGTCTGGTTTTAAAAGCTTCATAACAGTTAAGTTAGTAACAGTTTTGTTAAAGCACCTCCACAATACCCTCACGATGCCAGCAGAGGTATTCAGTCACAAATATCATGATTTTTGATTTTGTCCATATCGCCAAGCCCTACTCAGAAGAATCTGAAAACATGCCATGTACATACACATTGTTGGCAAGTTTGACTTTGCCAACTGCCAACGGTTTTGGAGATTTAGAAGAGCTAGAAGTTAGAAGTTTAAAAGTTAGAGTGACGGGCTTCTGAAATGACGATAGGTTGCAGTGAGGCAAACTTTTCCTACACTACACGCACGCGAGCACGTGCACACACACAAACACACACACACACACACACACACACACACACACACACACACACACACACACACACACAGACACAGAGAACATGCTGAAAAAAAAAATCAGCTCTCTAGAATCTGCAGTGTAATTTTAATATTTTCAAATTTGGAGTGTGAAATCTTTGGAAAACAAGAATTTTTGTAATAAGCCACATACTTGAATCAATCATAACCAAAATTTTATGCATCAAAAATCAATCTGAATAAATCACTAATAAACATTTGAAATGTCAGTGATTCCCATTTTGCGGACGAAAAAAGGGTTCAAGATGACTGCGGACTAACAAGAGTGATTTATGGACTACATAGCTGTCCTCTTTGGGACACAAGCCAGAGGCGGTTCAGCTCCAGATAGGAGTTGATGTCTGATGGTGAACACAAAACAGAGAGAGACTGCAGGCCACGTCACTGTTTGTGTGTGCAACAGATGGGAGCATAAAGCACACCATAAAACAATCTAATGACTCATTTTTTACGTATTTTTATTTTGAGACCTGCCGAAAAGATTTAACCTAGGATGTGAAGGTGACAATGCAAACTCAGTGCCAAGTACCATGAGTCAAGTGATGCCAACATCATCCCTTCAAAATGGTGATAACTATTCTACTACTTAAGCAAAACGAGTATTGCTTTGTCCCACACAGAAACAGATAAAACTACCCAAAATGCAAAGCCAGGTGCTATGGCGCAATAACAACTTCATAAAATTCAATTGCCAGTCACCATTATCATAAATTTTCTACTTCATCTGCACTGGAAGTGATTATAAAACCATGCGACGACTTAACATCCTAAAATGTGTTGCTTTCTCGCAAACTATTTCAAGTCCTCATCTGAATTCCACAAACTGTTAACTGGAGAGGATGAAAATGGCTGTTTTGAATCTAAAATGACTGCAGGTGGGAGCTGTGGCAATGAGTGAAAAAGAAAAGACGGGCATCTTACCTCTTCGACCACCACCCTGAACTTGCACTTTTTGCTGAGGACAGGTTTGACCCCTGACAGCCACTGGACATTAGAGAAGACTTTGGCTGGACCAATCAGGACCTGGCCGGGGTAGAAACCGTACGCCTCGTCGAAGAACAGACCCTGAAAACAAAAACAAAACAGTGAAAAAACATTTTTACCATCAAGCAGATGAAGCTTCAAAAGACATGAGAGCCTATGAGTGGATGATTCATTCATTCATCTGTGAGAACCACCACATTAATACAAAATATTCAAGATGTTCATGATAGGACGGTGCTTATGTGAATTATAACACTGAGGACTGAGTTTCCAATTTGAACTGGCTTGACTGGACATTTCCTGGAAATTGCATACTTGGAAAGATGCTAACAAAATGTAAACTGTACATCTTCATAAATGCATAATCTGTGCACATTTTCATTAACACATGATCTGTGTGACCAAGAGGAAAGAGCAGCAGAGATGAAAAATGAAGTACATTCCTCAAGTGTCGTACTTAAGCACAATTTTGAGGATTGGGCATTTTGTCTAAATCGTCAGACTTTAAGACTTTTACTCCACCACATTTCAGAGGGAAATAATGTACTTCTAACTGCACTTACCTTTAACTGTCAGCTGCATTTACTAGTTACTTTGTTAACATACGATAAGCTAGTAAATTATGATGCACTGTCAGAGTTTACACCAGAATTTATACTACTGCTTATTTCTGCTCTGAATCAAATATTGTCATTGTACCCTGTAATGCCTTGAGGACCGACCAAAAACCTAACAAATACTTAAATAAACAACATCAGTCCCAAGTCTCCATTTTTCCTATCCTTTTTTTGAGTTTGAACTACCCAGCAGCACATGGAGTGGTCAGGCCTGGCGCCACCTGGACCACCTACATGACTGAAACACTTTTTACACATTAACGCATCAATAATTCAACACTCTGAAAGTAACTAGTAACCATTCTTCAGGATCAGTTCCTTTTTTGAACTTTCAATACCTGAATTGCAGAGTACACAGGGTGCACTATTTTTTGTCCAGTTTCTAACTGGTACTCTGCACGGGGCTCCAGCATTTGGAGGCAAACTACAACATCCACCCTAACATCCTAGAACGAGACCATGTAGGGAGAAAGGTACAAACAGAGCCATTCCAAAAACCAAAGTGTGAAACTACAGCCTAAATGCAATAACAAACACAAAATTTTGAATATTCTGAGTAAAGGAATGAATACTTTTAAGGGATGATTCCGGTATTTTTCAACCTGGGCTCTATTTTTCCATCTCTTGACTGATAGGAACAAAATATTTGGAACCGGTCCATTATTGAGAGAGAGTGCTCCAGTCAGCAGCCCCAAAACAGCCGGCAATATAATCAAACACGACATTTGCCCCTAACAAATTACGTCCACTAAAAGTACATGGTTTTCCCACTGACAGGTTTGATTGTTATTTTAAGTGTTTGGCAGCATTATAGAGAGGATCCCTGCAGAGACATGTGTGTTTACCATCGTAACAGAAGTCTAGTCCTGCTCTGAAATCGTGTGTGAGGTGAGTTGTTTAAGGAAGACAACAGTGGAGACAAGTTTGAGAGGAGTGCAAGGAAGAGTTTGCTGTTTTGGAGTACAGAAAGTACAGCTTAGTGTTATCCAAAAGATTTTAAAAAAAAAACAAAAAACAATGGTTTGTGTTCGTGCGATTCAGAATTGTGACAACAAAATGACGTTCCACACTTTGCATAGCTTTCATAGACTACCTTTGTTGGATAGGAACATGCTGAAGTTGTGGCTGTCTGTTACAACTGCCAGCCAAAGAGGAGAAGAAATCAAAACCAAAGCACTTTTCCCTAAAGAAAAATGCTGTTCCAAGAGTTGAGAGACCTGCTGCCGACAGAGTGGAGGCAATCTTATCAGTTAAAGTTATTGTGTTGCCCTGGCATCAGTAAACATGAAAGCATGGCGGGACAAGAGCAAAAACAATCGCCAGTAGTATGGACGCTGTTACATCAGAGACCTGGAGTATAATGTAAAGAAAAATGTTTCTCTCCGTAAGTATCCTTTCCATAATGTTGTCAGACCCGTATAATAACAATCTGAGTCCGTCAGACGCACTTCTAGTGGACATAATTTCACAGGCGAGCTTTCCCCATTTGATTACACTGCAGCCCATTTTCCACGACTGAATAGCAGAAAACGACACAATAGATAAAATTACAGAGTTTGAGAACCATAACATTAAAATGCAACAATCTGTTACAAACATCAGAGCCATTTAGAAGTAGTCAAATTTACATTACACTCAGGCTGCACAACAGAGCATGGATCAGGGCGGATATTTTTGTCCAAACCCAACCCGAGATGGGAGCATAGTAAGATTTTGCTTGTCCTCCATCACTAGGTTATATTTCCCATATAGCCAGCCCAAACCCGAACATAACTTCTCATTTTCTGTCCGAACCCGGCCCGCCCAGCTGGGTTCCAACAGGCTTGGGGTCGGGTATCCACACTCTACTGTACAACTAAACGCAGCCCTTCCCTGGCACAACTGGAGGGACAAAAAACCTATTTACAGTGCAAGTAACCCTTTATCAGGGTCAATTTCATTTCAACTCCATTTCAATTTCTGTTGCAGCATTAGCCTTTTTGAAATTGCACTGACCCCGGAACAACAGCTGTAGTGTTTAGCCTGCGGTGTCAGCGAGCGCCACGAGAGCTAATGTAGCTGAGGCGACAGATAAGAGGTTGTGGCTACGTACCGAATCACTGACATGTGGACAGACGTCGTAAAGCTTGGCACCGTCCTCCACACTCATGGAGCACCTGGAGGGGGACGATGAAAGGGAAGACTGGTTGACATTTACTGGCTCTGGCACTGATGGATGTGTGTGAGCTCCACAAGCCTGCCGCGCCCCCCACATCATACATACATTAATATAAGCACACACACACACACACAACACACACACACACACACACACACACACACACACACACACAACACTGGCTGAGGCACACAGGCATTTTTACATATTTGACAAGCTGGCACACTCTCAGACACAACACACGCGCACATACATGCACACACACACACACTACCTGGCTCCGTTGGAGAGCTTGAGGATGATGTGATTTGTCAGGTCATACACTTTCCCCAGCCAGAAGTCATAGGCGATGTAGTCGCCATACATGAAAGACTGAGGAACACATCATGACAGCAGGATGAGCTTCAGCACAACCACAACTCCCAGTGTTACCATCACTAAACAGTGGATGGTTTTAAGCCAAAGTAATCACACAACGTTTTTATTTTTGCACATAAAGGGAGGATAAATGAGCCTTTACAGAGGCATTCTGACACAAAACTATCAATTAACTTTAACAGGTTCAAATCTCACTGCAGAATACCATGCTGAAACAATAGCACTAATGCCTCTAAAGAACTTATTTGGTTTAAAAAATAATAATAATAACACAGCGCCTGGCAAATGGTCCACATTAAATACAATTAATTAAGTTATTCATTCATTAAGAGAGGAGGTAGGAAACACTATGTTATGCTAACCGGTATGGAAGAATGCTGGCACCTCTGTACATTAGAGGTTGTAAAATATAATGTTAAACTCTCTCTTACCCAGATGTGCTGCAGGTCTTTGCTGTTCACTGGGTATAGCACACAGTTCGTCCCCACGAGTTTCACTGCACACTCTATATCAATGTTGGTCACAATACCACACTGGTTGTCCTGGAACACAACAACAACAGCGATATAAGCATCATCATCATCAGTCCAGCAGAGCAAAACCAGTATTTACAGTTCTTGCTATTGTGACAGAACAGGTGCCCACCTGATATACGGACCTACCACAGATACATCAGTATCAGCACATGTTGACCGATGTGCGCCAACATAAAAACGTTTGTAGAGGGCTTAGTTTTTAAGCTAGAGTGAAGACACTGGTATCATTTGGAACTACACAACCTAAGAAATCCACTGGGACCGGATGAGAAAAATGGGTTCTCTTGGCACCCGCAGGTCTCTTCTTTGCAGACATGCCTGCTTTATGCTAATCCCATGCAGTTTGGGGCAAAAAAACATGCAGGTTTTTGCATGCAGTGCAATGTTTTACTTATTTTCACCTCTTCTGAAATAGTGTATTTGCACATACTGGGGCCTAAACAGTCTTTGAGTTGCATATATTGGCTTTGACTGGAAAGCTGAGACTCTTGTGGATTCAGTGACTCTAACTGTATTGATGTGTGATGATGTTAGCCCCCATAGTAGCCATTTCTTTGTACTGAGTCCATTCTTTTAAAATGTATTCTTTATTTAAATGGCAACTGACTAATACTGAACAGTAATTATATTTATTTAGCTATTTATTCATTCTTTATTTTTTCTGTTCATTTCTAGAAGTGATTGACAATGTATAATAACATTGAATATTCTTTAATAAAGTTATTTGTTCAAAAAAGCAGCCTTCTGGGTACCTTTGCATAGTCATATCGGTGCCAAATTTGTGCATAATCCACATACAAAAGGTCTGTTTTCATTCCAGCTCAAAAAAATCACTATAAAAGGCTGCCGTATCAGTAATCTGTGAATTTTTCCCCTCTAACATCTATATCAGTCTCAAAAATCCCATATTGGTCAGGCACTAGACAGAATCACATTTTATTTGTTTTATCAATGGAAACTCTATTTAAGTTTTGTTTCTTAAGACTTAAACTTTCCAAGAGTATACAAGTTGTGTATTTCCACCCCAAAAAAACCAAAAAAAACCCAAATCTAATCTCTGTTGTGACATTTATATTCAGATTGCATTTGGGACTTTTTGTGGTGCAAATCAAAGCTTCAAGCACACCGAGTCTCATTTAACGCCTTTGTAAGTGTCAACCTGTAATGATATTCCAGTCATGTCTGGTGCAGCAAATGGAAAAGAGTGATGAACAGTGACATGACTGAGAAAGAGAGAGGAAAAACAACCAAGAAAAGGGAAAAAAAGTGAGAATGAGCTGGATAAAATGAGACAGGGACAAAAAAAGAGGGGCACAGACAAAAAAGAAAGAGACTGAGGACTCCACTTACATTGGAATTCATCCGTCGCACGATGTCTCTAATGACAATAGATCGATCTTCAAGTTTCAGCTGCAGAGGAAAGGAAAAACAAGTTCAGAAAATGGCGGCTGACATGTACATCTGACCTCATTTTAAAAAACTTAAGACCTACAGAATCTGTCTTGTCAACGGTTTTGTTCGATCACACAACACTTGATTATTATGATTATTAATGTTTATTGCAGAGAGAAACAGAAAAAAACACTTGACCGTTGGCTCATATTACATCGGCACACCGACCTTGCCAACACCACTAATACGATTTGCGATGTCCTTGTACTGTCTTCTGTCACAACTATAAAGACCGAGACGTGCACAGTCAGCGGAGCCATAATGGTCATCGATAGCAGATCAAATGGACAAGATATTAAGACAATTTGCCCTCTACACACAGACACACATCTCAATGAGCTGAGCCTGCATGAGCCTCAGGTCTGGCAATCCATCACTGTGAGGGCAGGCAGCAAAACATGGCACTGACTGGCACTGGTGGGTCAACACATATTCACTGTCAAGTTACTGTCAAAATCGTCAAAATTACTCCAAGGTGTGGAGAAACCTTAAAAAAAAGGTAGGTGGTCATTTTGGACGAGTCGACGGATAGACAGACAGATGGAATTAGGAAAAAAAACACGGTGCACAACCACAGGACAGACAGGAGAGATGAAGAAATAGGGCTGGGTAATATACTGATATGATATTATGAAGTTAGACTAAATATTGTGTGTGATATTGTAATATCGTGATATGGCTTGAGTTTTGACTTTTACTGGTTTTAGAGCCTACATTAAAGTAAAGGGACACAATTTTCCAAACTGCTCTGACACCTGCTTGGCCATCCACATCACTAATGATTGTTATCAGTAATGTTTTGTGTGTAAATTATTATATTATATAATAGCAGCTATAGTTCACACTAACAGTATCATTACAATATTGATATTGATGTATTCTGTTACAGATATTGAGATATTTGATTATGTCCATGTGGCCCGGCCCTATGAAGAAGCAAAAACTTGCACTGACTAGTATCTTGATAATGATTTGGAGAACTCCTAGCCCACAGGGTATTACATCAATAATAAATGAGAGAGCAAAGTCTGGGAGCCACTGGGCTGTAATAAGTCAAAGCCCTGCTCCCAGGAGTGGAGTGGGAAACCTTATTCCTCTGGGCGAAATTCTAATGTGCCAAACCAGGCGGATGAACATTTCTTGAGTCAAAATTAACTAACTAGTTAATGAATTGGTACCCTCCTGATTTGTAATCCCAAGGCTAATAATTAAACTTTGACTATGCCATATGGAAGCCTCATAAGATCTCAGGAACTGTGCAAGACAAGCATAATCTTGAGTCAGTAGCACCCAAGATAACCAATTATCCCACCAATCAAGGAACTTCTGCTTATCCTCATCTGTACTGTCTCCAAAAGGCGAGAGGAAATATGTTGGACATCTATCAGGAAGGTGCTCACATTACTCTACATCTTAGAGAAGATGAAAACAAAGATCGACCAGAAAATGCTTCACCACAGTACCGCTCCTCAAACCACGGGATGGGTACCAAAATGAGCCATATGTCTTCCAGGGTTCCAGGGTTTCTCCTCTGCAAATCCACTTCAACATTTCATAAAACCCTCTGCACTATTCAGCACTGACCGTCATCCAACGGTTGTACCAACAATCGCTTTGCATTCCGCACACTGTCTCTGCAGCTATTCACCCTTCATTATCTACAGAATTGATTGACAAGATAAACATGAGCGATCATCACACCAGGGGATTTACAGGCCAACGTAGTCCTCAATAGCATGAAGATCACAGTCATTAAAGATGACTATTAAATGCGACCCCTGATCCGATCTTCTTGTTCTATATTCAACTATCCGTCCCAATAGTTCACAACTAATATATTCTTCGACAAAGTATTTGATGAGGTTATGATGTAATACATGCATAACAGAAAAATGAAAGAGATAAGAAAAATATGTGAGGGTTTAATGATCAGCGAACTCCGGTGGGTGGAGGGCCAACAAAAGATGAGGTTATCTTTGTCTCCATGTAGTAGCCAGTTTGATTAATTCAACTGTAGCCTTCAGCCAGGAGCAGATGTCATCTGGTGGTGCCCGACCTTCGCCAAGTGTTTCGGCCCTTAACCATGACACTCTCCAGCTGATGGGCCGGCAGGGGTGACCCAAATCACTGCCCATCTTCTCCTGGCTTCCAGCTTCCCTCCTCTCACCTGCCCCATATCCAACAAGAGGCTCATTCTGTCTCCTCCCCCATCCTATGAGATGGCTGTTTTCTTGCTCCTTTCATCCAGACCCAGAGCTGCCATGTTGATTTGGCTGGAAAACCTCTGCAGTCAGTCTCCACAGAGAACCACCGTGCCTGCCATCTTTTGTCCTTGCACTCCTAAACTCAGGACAGGTGCTTCAATTATTATGAACGTCTTTGCACAGGATGAGCAGCCATACTTTGTGGCAGGGAGAAAAAAAAATGTGTCTCAGACTGCACTCCACTAATATAAAACAAAATATGTGAAATCGTGAAATCCTTGAAAGATGTGGCTTACAGTAGCTTTCACGACAGCCATTTGGAGTTCAAAAATGTGCAGCATGCCATTACTGAGTTTGAACGCACACTGCAGTGCCTCAAGCTTTCCTTTTCAGTTGTACAGTGCTGAAAAATAACCACTTGAATCAATTATATGAATGTAAAACTGGTGCTTGGTATTGGCAGATACTACAAAATTTAATAACCTGGATCAGGATCAAAGGACAAAAACTGGAATGGAACATCTCTAATATAAATAATATGGTATATTGATGAAATTGCTTACTGGCTACCTACATTACAAGCTGCTCGACTGGCAGTGAATATACAGCAAAGAGGCAACCACCTGCCTGCCAGGGTCCACCGCCGTTAAGTTTGGGCAGAGACAGATGGAAGTGCAGGAGGAGAAAAGTAATTAGGAGCAAGAGAGTGAGGAAATGAGAGGAGAAAATGTGAGAAGGCTTGCTGCATGTCAGGTAATGACTGGGAGGGAAGGCCTTCCGTGAGATTTAACCTAATTGGAGAAGTCAGGAAGATAAAGCAGTCTTAAAGAAGAGCTTGCAGGATGGCGGGATGATAAAACCTCACCAGCCGGGGTGATGAAGCAGCCCAACAGTCAGCAACTCACAAAGCTTAGAGCAAGAAGGAGCTTTCAGTTTTAGTTGGTACAGCTGTCACCACAGATATAGTGTGTCACAGTGCTGTTACTTCCCCTTGTGAATTTTGGAAAACACTATGCTAATGAGGACAATCCATCAAATTAAATGTAGGCTATTTCCCATTTTCTCACCCCAGTATCCATCAAATCCCAAATCCTTAACTCACGCTTAATCCGAACCTGCAAAATGGCTCCTATTCAAAGTGTGAATTGGTAATATGTTGACGCTCTTTGTCAGTGTGAAGACATCCAAATGCCCTCACTAGCAGCCCCATACACACACACACACACACACACACACACACACACAGACACACACCCACCTACATACTAGTGTGGCAAAGTCAGGAATAGAGGTAAATAAAGACCAAACAGTATAATTGAAATCAGACATCCATCTCCAGACGGCATCTGTAA
>OMLB01031702.1:30883-42637 GCA_900302555.1 Myripristis jacobus
GGAGAGAGAGAGAGGAGAGAGAGAGAGAGACAGAGGGAGAGAGAGAGAGAGAGAGAGAATGGTGAAAGCGAGAGCCAGAAATAGACATGAACGCAGCAAGCACAGCAGATAGCAAGACAGAAAGAGGGGGAGGTAGGAAGTGGGAGAGAGAGAGACACACACACACACACACACACACATAGAGGGAGAGAGAACAGACAGTCTCTGGGCACGGTCAATACTGCAGAGGAAAAAGGGAGGAGAACAGGGAGGATGCAACAAGGGAGGGAGGGAAGAGGGTTGGTAAGATGTATGCAGGCTGCAGCAGGCAGGCAAGTCACTTCAGAGTCTGTCCATTCCCCTGTGTCTTAGTGTGCACGTGTGTGTGTGTGTGTGTGTGTGTGTGTGTGTAGAGATGAAGTGAGAGAGAGAGAGAGGGCAGACCAGATGAGATCCATTATCGCAGGGCAGGAGCTGGACAACCATCCAATCAGCACCATATTACATCAACATTCTCCAACACTGGTCTGCTGGGACAGTGAGGGAGGGATGGAGGGAGGCGAACACAGGAAAAGGGGGAGGAAAGGGGTGTAACGGAGGCTGAAAGGAGGAGGAGGAGGAGGTAGAGGAGAGGCAAGATAGGAGGGCTGGAACCGAGGAAGCCAGGTGGGAGAGTAACTGGGTGGTTGGGAGAAAATAGAAGATGGGGGATGGGGAAGAGGACAGGGACCAGGGAGATGCAGGGAGGGGAGAGGGAGAAAAAAGTGGAGGGGGGAGTAAAAAAAGAAGAGAAAAGATGAGGGATGAGGGAAAGTAAAGGAGCATGGAAGATCGGGAAAAGAAAGGGGACGATGGTTATGCCCAGTTCAAGACACATCAGACTTACAGTACACACGTCAGCCTCCTGGTGGCAATTACACAAAGTAGGAATTTTGAGCATGTGAATACTTCCAGATTGTAGTGATGGCCTTGTTTCAGCTTGGATCTCACACATGCTTTGGGTGAACTGGCCACAAGCGGAGAGCCAAGGCAGATCTACATTCACACCCGGCATTATCGTGCATCTCAATTGAGTCTCCGGTCAAGGTGAGAGTAGCTTTTTTTCAGCGTTGTCTTGGAATCATCCCAAAAACTATTTTTAACCGTCCCAAAGTGAAAGTGGACCGCAACAAATCTGAAGTGTTGTCATTTTTCTGCATCGTCACTGCTTGTAGTTATTCATAAACTGTGTAATTACTGTTGTAAATTAAAACATTACCATTAAACACCAATTAAAGGATGAGATGAATTATTGGAATTTAAGAACAGAGAAGACAACACATTAAAAAGCCAATATAATAGTCCTCCCTAAAAACACTGACATTAGAAAGTTACACTTCAACTCAGAAAACAAACAAACAAACAAAAACATAGGAAAAAGAGCACTGATTTTTCCCGAGCTGACACTGCAAATATATTTTTGTCACTGGTCAGAAATTTACAAGACGGAAATTCTGAGTTCCAGTGAAGGCGGCTTTTATATCCATGTTGGCAGCTGAAGCAACATATTACCACCAGTGTAAAATGAAAGTCCTGTCAAGTGTTCACCTCTATATCCTTTGCAATATTCTGCACCATCCTATTCCCTGTCTCTGACCCATTCACAAAGCGCTTGTGTCCAACCGCCTTGAGCCCCATTCGCACCTCTCCTTTGCGCTATCCACTTATGATCGGTCCACCCGAGACTGATGCTAAAACCAAGTGTGAATGGGGTCAAAGAAATGCCACGCCAGCCTTCTGCTTCTTCGGTCACGATGGGAAGAAATGGCCGTTGAGAGGAAGCGGTTATGAAAGGATGAGAGACTGTGGAGGTGCAAGACGTGGAAAAGTGCGACAGTGAGGTAACGAGAGCCAAGAGAGGGCGAAATGGGTTCACAGCTTGCACATTTGCACATTTCACAATCTGATGACCAGTTAGTCTCTCTCTAAAAGCCCTGGGCCTGGTCAAGACGGGGGGAAAAAAAGGGGGTAAATGTGTATTTTTCCCCGACCCTCTCCCTTATCGTACTTCTTCCCTCACCTTCTGTGCCGCCTCGTCACCTTCCCAGACCTCCTCTGTCACGCTGTCTCTGTGATGACTAGGATGCACTCTGAGCTGACTGAAGAAAGGGAGTGTGTGTATGTGTGTGTGTGTGTGTGACCTAGGGGATATGACTGTGCAATAACAGAGAATGCAGCAGAATAACACTCAAATTCCACTAAATGCAATGCATATTAAACAGTACCATATTTACATATCTATATGCAGAAATGCAGCTTTGGTTCTTTTTTCATTACGTGAATAAATGCAAAAAAAAAAAAAGCTGAAACAAACTACAACACAGCAAGGGCTGGGTTCTGTTATCTGGTTTGAAATGTTCTTTGTCTGGTTGCGGGATCTGATCAAATCCTTTCAAACTAGGGCTGGAGGATACAGAGAAAATCAAATATCACAATGTCTTTGATCAAATATGTCAGTATCAATATTTGATGATAATGCAGGGATGACTACTGGTGCTTTCTTAAGATACTGAAACACACAAAAGCACTGGTAAAGTGGATATGATGACCAAGCAGATCAAGGCAAATAATTCAATTATTAATCAGGTAAGCTCAGTCAAATTGAATCCCTTTACTGTAATGCAGCCTTTAAAACCAGGAAAAGACAACACTTATGCAATATCACAATATTACAATATCCAAAAACCCAGAAAACATCGATGCTCATATTTTGCCATCGATATAATATCAATATATTCAGCCCTATTTTGAATCCCAACCCTAAACGCAGCCACACTAAAAGAATGTATAAGCCTGAATTGAACATTGTAGCTCATGTGGATTGCCTCTCCTTCCAGGATCCTTCAGGAGTCACCGAAAAAAATACAATATCGATATCAATATTATAACTCATTTCAACGCAAGAACGTGCAGGATCACTACCGAGAACTGAATCTTGACGCTTCCATCTGATGCGCTGCAACACAAACGCGATGCAGCAGTGGAGCAGCTTTTTATTGCCTTCAGAGAACAATTCCCCAAATGGCTGACGGAAATGCCTTCACATATATATTCAATGCGAGGCTTGCAGTTTGCTTGCATATCCCATATCCTGTGTGTGTGTGTGTGTGTTGAGGCGTGCATCCTGTGTGCATGTATTTGGTATGTGTTCCTGGGCCTGCCTGGCACCTGCTCAACAACATAACTGAGGCTCTGTGCTCCAAAGCGCTGCTGGGCGGGCCTTGGCAACAGCCTCCTGTCCCAGATTACACCGTCGCCTGCCTGCCTACCTCGTACACCTGCAGTCGGCTCCCTCAGCACACAGGACTGCAGGATACACACTGAGCATTACACCCCCGTTTGAAGTACGTTTTAATGCCACAAACCTGAACCAAAATGTTCAGTTTGAAACAGTCCTTCTGAATAAGAGTGACTGTTGTAAATAACCAGCTTCCACAGCGACGATGTAACTGGCTAAGAGCTGCTAAATAAAACGCTTCCAGCTTTACCGTGGCTTATAATGCAATGTGGAATACAGCTAAAAGGTTAGCACAAGCACACAAAAGATCAATGTGAGTACTGGAATGAGAAAAGGGTGCAGATTGAAGCAGACTGAATAAGTGGCTTTGGTGCTGAGTCAATTAGTGCCTGCCGACTAAACAAATACAGATACCTAATGTTATTGCTTTAGTCGGCTCAGTAGGAAGCTGCTGTTAGCCACACCACACCGCTGAGGGCCACCTCAACCCAGACACTAATTCACTTGGCTCATTTTTAATCTAATCACAGTAAGAAAACAGTGACTGGATGTGTACGGCTGTGATGAGGTATGCCGCAGGCTGAAGATGAGCACCTCTGTGGTGACTTGGCTTAAAAGATGCCACAGTGCCCATCAGTGTCTCCAGTATGTAAAAAAAAAAAATCATTTAGACCACATGTTATAAACTCTCAATAGAAATGACACTCCTAAACAAAGAGGGGCACTTCTGCTACTGCAGCCATGGTGCCCCACCCCCAGATATTTAACAGTAGGTGGATCAATACTGCCAGTAATTAAAAGCTGATTTCGGCCTTGTTTCTCAAAAGCATTTTTAACAATTAAGATCACCGCATTTCAGGTCCTTGACAGTCTCCTCTTGAAAATGCTTTTGAAGAGCCATTGCCTGCATAGGAATGCAATAAATCTCTGATATTATGAACAGAGGATGGATGGAGGCCTGTGTGTGTCGGAGTGACTTGGCAGGTATTTCTAAAATCGCCTGATTTGGGATGGAGGCGTTCCTTATTCTCGAGGCCAGCGGGGGTGATGGCAGAGATCTATAGCAGGAAGGATGGGAAAGGGCTGGGCTGATGGATGGGAGTCACCCTGCAATCAGAGCAGCCAGCACCTGCAGCCCTCTCCCTACACCCACCCCCTGTGTTAGAAATGGACCCTTCTAGTCACCCATATATCACCAGGAATGGCAAAAACCATGGGGATGGGGCTGGGGTCAAAGAAAATACAGCGACATTTAGACTGCAGAGTACTATCAAATTATTTTTGGCGTCTGCAGTGAAATATGATCAGATCACCCACAGCCTGCGTGACACAGATACACAGATTTTCTTTCGATGGTGGTACAAACAGAGCATACTCCACAACAACTGTTTCTCCCGTTTCAGTGGCAATAAAGATGAAGTGTGTCAAATTTTGGCTCTCAAAAGGATTTCCAGCCGGTGAAAATAACACAAAGTGCCGGAGTGATTGATGGGCTGATGTATGACATCATGCATTTCCACACAGAGGGCAGAGGCAGAGAGGGTGGGGTCACACAACAAAGCATAAAACAACACTACTACTACAGCTGTCAGGGAGCCTACCACAGCCGATTCAACCAACTGTCTAATGCCTTTTCAGTTGATTGGCTGGCTCCAGATATATATGAAGCCCGTCTTTTCATTCCACTGAGCTGCACAGAAAAGCTCCCTTACCCGACCGGCTCTGCTTGATGTTAAAATTTAAAGGACTGAAAAGGCCAGTGGTGCCTCTACAACGTCAAGAAAACACCATGAAAGGTGTTTAGTCACCTGGGCTTTAGTCAAAAATATCCATAAGCAACCGACTTAATCCCCAAGTCCTGTAGAAATGTACAAAATACATGTCCTCTCATTATCAGCCATATTCAAAGGCTGGTAATGGGTGGGGTTCTGCTGATTTGTTAGGAGGGCTGTAGACTCACAAGCAGCAAAGTGGAACAGACGGCTGCGCCCCTCTGTGTTTATTAAATCCTAACCCAAGCACTATTATAGCAGCAGTATTCATAAAATCGCAGGCACATGGCTGTTCTTAAGTGCTGCTAGCTTGAAGGCTTCAGAGCAGGGCACAGCATCACCAGTACAGTCAACCGTAGTAGCATTTCATCCTCAAAACGGTAGAGGAGACTGCACACAACTTAAGTGTGGTGTATAAAAACGGCCCGTGAGCATTTTATTAAAATTAAAACCCCCTGAAGGGAGCAGAAGGTGGGACCTTATCATTTATCAAGGACAAAAAGCATTACCATAACAGCCATCTGGTATCTGTCTGTTTCATTACTAAGCATTTTCCACTTGAGCCTTTACAAATTTTACTTTCTCCTAAATGCCTTTGAGGACCACATCTTCCAAAAATGAGGAATTCGTCATGCTAATCACCATCAACCCACCTTTTCCTCCCAGTATACCATTCTTTTCCCCTCTTCCTCACTGATCTTTTTTCTGCACTCTGTGCCTGTGTGTCTCTCCCCATTTCTCTGCAGTACAGTCAGCAGCAGCAGTCAGTCCTGGCCCTTGCTGCACCCTCCCTGTCATCATTAACCACACCAGCCTCCTCTTCCTTCCACCTCGACCCCCACAGTCACAGATCTGCTGCCTCCAGGGAGGAGCTCATGATCTGGGCGTCACAGCTCACCTCGACCCCTCTGCCCTGACAGCTTCCATCTCAAAGAGCAGAGCATTAATTAAGGCGCGAACAACGCGGCAGACGAGACTCCATCGCTGCACCGCCGTGGCATTCAATTCAAGAGTTAACATCAAACACTTTCAGGGGCGTCGGCAGTGCATCGGTATCGTCTTTTAACTCGCTGGCGGTGTTTGGCTTTCCAAATGATTTATAAAAAGACCAGGACACCTGAGATTGCCACTGCACCACCATGTCCTCGATGTATTCCACTGCAAGCTACCTGCTGCAAAGCACTTATGTGATGTCCTTGGATGGAGTTTGCAAGGTTGTGCGGCAGCAACAGGACAGTGTGTGCTTAGTAATGGTGACTGGGATCTGTGGCGACCCCAGGACAGCCTCTGATGTACTGTAGGTCGTACCATCAAAGTCACAATACTGGTTCCAGAATATCAGAGTTTTTTAAGGCCTATTTTCATTGTCAGTTAGGACAGGGCAATATAAACCGAACCAAATATCACATTATCTTTGACCAAATACCTCAAATATCACAATATCCAAATACATGTGTGTAAACTAAAGCTAAGTTGAAACTAACTACAGCACAGCTAGGGTTGGGTTCTGTTTCTGCGTGAAATGCTCCTTGTCCTTGGCTGAATAAAGGATTTGAAAGGATTCAAATTCAATTAAATGTTTTTGAACAAGAGCCAGATGATATGAACAAAATCAAATTCCAGGGTACCTTTCAATACCTCTACATCAATTTTATTGTGACAACATGGTGAGAGAGTGGACTAATGCTTTCATATGATATTATACCATGTAGCAGAAATACACAAACCAATCAGCTCATGCGGCTAACGTGCTTTGCATCAAAAACATTAGATACCTGTGTTCTGTTAGCCTACACAGTTTCTTCATTGTTCTGGTATTAGATATGCACTTGTAGTGCTTCGAAAAAAAGAAACAAAAAAAAAAAGGAATTGAATTTCACTGAAAAGGAAAAAGAAAAGACGCTTTCTTTTACACGCCATCTCTCTCTGACTATCTGAAAGGAAGCCAAACCAAATGCCTAACAACTTATTGAATTCACACCTTGGTTCTTTTGAAAGCAGTAAAGGGTAGAAATCGAGTTCACTGTGGAATCAACATCAGTGTCGTGCCTTCCAGTTACAACTAAAGAGGGCACCTTGGCTTCCAATTATCTTCAGCGTGGTGACGAGATAAGTAGTTTTGAGGTCAGTAAGGGAAAAATACATCCTGTTCCACAATCAAGAGTTTAAATCAATGAAAAGGCAGAGGCAGTGCCCTTGTCCTCATATGGTTATGTATCTATTACCGCGCTAATGAAACACATTCAGACGCAGGAAGCGGTGTAATAGCTGGTCACAACATGCAGTATCAGTCACTGGTACAGCATGTATATCAATACCTTTCATGCTCAGAGAAAGAAGCGTGTATGCTCTGTTTGCTTGTGCACGCCCGTAACTACGCGACCTCTTTGAAGGCAATAAAATATGCCGACCATGTTCCTGACTGATTCATTCCCAAACCGAGTGTGACTGCAAGCAGCGCAGTGCAAGTCGAGTGAGGTGTCCCCACTGATACCTACAGTGAGGTGGAGATCTAAGCCCCCGTCTCTCCCTTTGGAGATAGTTATTAAGATTTCATGGGGTGGAAAAAGAGTGGTGTGTTGTAAAGAAGCAGTGAGCCAGAATCATGTCTCCATTTGATAACGCCTTAACACTGATCAGCGGCTGTTTTTACCTCAATTTAAGCGCATCCTCCGCAGAGGTTTCTTTTCCTTGTGCCATTTTGCATCCTCGAGTCAAGCAAGCCTGATATTCACTGATAAGGATGTGACACTGCTCTTAAAAAGTGACAACAGATGGGAGCGGTTACATTGGGTGAACGCAAAGGATTAACGGAGCATGTGAGGGAGGAATAAATGAGAAGTGAAATGAGGGAAGTTTAACAGGAGAAACTCATTTTTCATTCAACAACTGCCAAGTAGGGATAGAAAACAATAACCATAGCACTGACGCAACGTAACACTTTCTTGGATGATTCTGCATTAATGCTGCTTGGTTATCTTTTTTCTTGAGATATTAACTTTACTTTAACTTTACTTAAACCCTCAACATACTATTGGAGCTGCAATCGTTTAAAAAAAAAAAAAAAACTGTGTACAGGGCAGTTTCCAAGTGTGAAACTGTATGAATTTGATTCAGGGATGTGCTGAAAAACAGCACAGCACAGTAAATTTACAGGAAGGCAACACCAAAAAACATCTTTCAGCAAAAATGATATCCAATATGTTGTAACACAAAAACATATTGGATAACAGCATTGTCAACCACATTTTATCAAAGTCCACTATTCATCCCTGCTTAAAGGAACCACAACAAACTGCTGAGGAGATTTGTTTCCAAAACAGAGAGAAAGAGCTGGAAGTTTGGCTTGTAACCATGTACAGAGCCCTTGGTTTGAGGAGGTGTCCACTGATCAGTGCAACGCCTGCTGGGAAACTGAGTGACAAATTGACAATTCCAGGGATCTTGTTTCTTTCCCATAATTTGTCCTCTCACTGTTTCTAGTAAAATCTGTGCCCAGCCCAGGCTGCTATGGAATTTATAGCAATGGGTAATGCAGATTAATTCTGCCCATTTCACCTCCATTTACAAGAAAATATGAGGGAAATGACAGATCACAGCAGGGCTACATGATATTGATCGCCATGTGCAGTAATATAGAAAATTGAAGATGCAATACTTAGAGATGCAAAGATGCATCATGCAATCGAATCGTTGACAAGTGAATCTTATCAAGTCAAACCGTGACGCCAGTGAAGAGTCACTCCTCTACTTCTCCCACATTTGGTTCAGCCCTCTGCCACCCCTCCAAAAATCAGCTCCTCCTCCGCTTCAGTTTCACGTATGCAATTCCGACTTGGACCAAGTGGAGACAGAACAGGTGTAGAAGTATTTGGGAACATCAACATATGTTTCTTAATAAACTTTACAAATGGACTAATGTGTCACAGCTGTGTTATTTGCATGTAATCTACTATTTCTAATGATGTTCAAATGCATGCTTAATCTGCACAGCAGAAGATAAACAGGCCTCCTGGTGTGGCTGAGGATGGTAAAACTCTCAAACTCAAGCAACAAACAGATTTATCTGTATGCCAGCAACATACAGGTAGATCTGAATACCACACAATTTGTGTGTGTCAAGTATTTCTAACATCAGGGCACGAACCAGCTGCCTGACAGTAACTTTTTAACTTTTAACCAGCACCAGGACAAGGTGCCTCTGATAACGGGAATACACACACTCAAAAGCCGCCTCATGTAACTGAACCCCTGCCTGTAGCATCCAGGCGGCATGATCTGTGACAGCGGCCACTTGTCATGCATGTTTACAGGCAGCCGACATACAGACTCTGTATGTGCAGTGATCAGTTTACAATGTGCCCTGGTGAAGGTGTGCACTTGATCAGTTTATCAAAAAAATATGCAGGCTGTGATTGGCGACTAGTGGGGACATGAGCTTTCCTTGTGGGTAGGTCAGGGAAATTTGTTGACTTTTCTTATTGTATCAAGTAGCAAAAAGTTGTAGCATGACCTGTTTGAGGTCATTTGCCTCACTTGTTATCGCGCGTCCAGCAATGTGACTACTGCACATACACACATTGTGATGTTGATGTTCAAGCGGTATTAATCGTGCACCCTGAGTACACAAGATGAAATGTTACTGTCTTAACAGCAAAGGAAAAAACTGGATGGCTGCAGCCTCTTTGAAAATCCACCCTGCTAGTTTTTGTTACTGTTGTTTTTCAAGCCCAGGAGAAACCCTGAGAAGCGCAACAGATTCTAGGTAATAGCTTTCTGTCCAGTGATCTCTCCAGAGAGAAAAATGTTTTTAACTCAGGTAAAGACCATGGAAAAAAAAATACAAAGGGTGGAAATCTCCTGGACATCTTGAAGATATGCAGTTTTGCATACTGCAGGAAGTCGTCATGAATTATTGATCACAATCTTGACAATGCTTTCCCAATATACGCAACTAAGCAAGTGCCAGTGGAGGCAGAGAGCATGTGGTGCACGAAGATAAGAAAAGTAAAAAAAAATCACAGAGAATGTCAAACACAAAGACACACACACATACACAACAGAACGTACATATGCAAGAATACTATGGGATGAAAGAAATAATACAAAACATACACACACACACACACACTAGATCCTTTGAGGACACGCTGCATGCTAATAATGACACAGCACAACAGAGCTTTCTGGTATGTGAGCATCGGTGCTGTTGTTGAACAGACACATCATTCAACCTTTGTTCTGATCCTAAATCTCACTCTGGCCAGAACTTTACTCATTTAGACCACAGGACAAAGCAGGCCAGCAGTGGGCCCTGAAATAAGCTTCTTCTAGTCCCATGATCCTCTGTCTCTAAAATGAGCTTGTTCTAGACCTGGCCTACATGAAACCCTGTGACCCTTTTTCCACAAAGCCCTGGAGGACTCCTTTTCCATGGCAGCAGGATTCACATTTCTATACCAGCAGCACCACTACATTGACAATTTGGCTGCAGAAAGAAAGAATCTGGAGTTCAATAGCTCGGTTTTTGAGCTTAATGTTGGCAGGCATGGACATTAGATTGGCTTTGATCGAGCTTATAAAAAACGCTTGGCTTAGTCTTTTGTTGAATGGTCATTGTATGGCCAAAACAAGACCTGTGTGACGCACTGTGCTGACTCAAAACAGCCACTTTCTGACCTGACAACCACTGTGATCTGACAGAAATGCACTGAGTGTGTCCTCACTGAACCAAGTGGTGTATGTGTGATGTGACAGTGTTGCCCTTTCATAAGAAACCGCCTGGAAATTTTGACATCCTACTTTACCAAGCCTTGATTTTTAATCCCATCATAAGCAAGGTTGATAATATCTGAGGTGTCTAGCACATGTTAATCATGTGGAGAAACCAATGGAAAGGGACAGCAATAGGGAATCAAAACAGACAGAACAAATAATTCAACTTGATTTTAACTTGTAATGATGACACTAAAACATTTAGTGGCTGGCATTACTGGCTATACGCACTGCTTCAAAATATCACTATGAATCTAATAAGACCTTTTTATTCTTTGTTAAGGGTAACAGTGCGTGTTATTTTGCACTGTCAAAATAAACAGTTCTTATTCTGTGGTCTGAACTGTCAGATAATGCTTGCTCACAGGCCAAGTCACACCCAGCTGACAAACTACAGTGAGTCCAAGGATGCTCTGAAATCACAAAGCACAAGTTTGCACACAGTTTTACATATAAATCTTTCTACCTGGCTCGTCAGCGGTGGAAATTTCAGGAATTAGCGGCTGTCTTGTGGACGCGGCCAGGTGAAACAGCCCGATTTCGCGTAGTCCGCACCAGCTGAGTGACATGTAGCTACAAGCTAAACCGCTAGCTAGCACACACGCTTGAACGCTAGCCAGTTAGCAGGCTAGCCATTTAGCCAGATGGATAAATTGGTTAACCTTAGTCCTGACCGGCTAGCAAGTCGGCTAATCCCATCAAAGGATACCAAATACCTGACGACGGACGAGTATAAACAGTGCAACTCTCGACACAGGGAAATGGGTTTCATACAGCCTCAGTGTAAACAGTTCACACGTTTGCTGGCACAGGGTACCTTTGTCTCTCTGATGTCCTGCTTGCCTCCTTCAGGGTACCACTGGACGCGAACAAATCCCCTGCCGAGCGGCCGACTCCGGGTGTCCGCAGCGCTCTCGGTATCCGAGCTACAAGGGACGCGTCCGCCTCCTC
>OMLB01031735.1:4078-29439 GCA_900302555.1 Myripristis jacobus
ACAAAACTTTTTTTTTTTTTTTTTTTGAGCACATGCATTTTTCCACTTTTTTTTTTCTCAGTGGATTACATGTTTTGTTCTTAGACTGCCGCGTATGAAAAACAAAATACATGGCAATTTGCAGTGGTATTTGCTTAAATTATATTTTTGATAAACCATGTATCAAATGCATGTGGTGAAAAACATTTAATTTTTGCTCTATTTTCACGTTAAATACTCCATAAAATAGAAATCGTAGAAGATGCGGCGCACCCATTCGCTCACGGGATCATGGTTAGTTATGGGCGTGCTCCATTTGGACGCACCAACATGCGGCAAAGTCTACATATACATTACATTTTCCAAGGTATGGTAACATATTCAAACTCTTGACTTTTGGGCTGCGTCCTTAACACTTCATTTCATGGTCTTGGTTTTCGTCACAACCCCCCCCAAAAAAAGTAACATTTCTCGACATCTTATTCGCATTCAAAACCCCAAACTATCAAAAACATTGTTCAGCAAACAGTACGCTGGACTGACGCGGTCTTTCAGCACACTACATTCACAGGTGAAATTATAAACTAAATGATTGTTGGAACTTGTTGGGAAAACTGGGTCATCCTTTGTACCATGTGCCTGTTTGACTGAACAGACAAAATTGCACAAAAAAATGATGGTGCAAATTGGCCCTAAAGTTGCATGAACATTATATTGTAGTAGACACTGATTTTCCAGCTTCAAAACTGGAGGATCCAGATGATTTTGAACATGGTGATGTACACAATGTTATGATAATATGCTGAGGTCACACAGAATACAGTATTGACTCCAGTAAGGATCAAGGTTGCTCGATGTTTTTTTTCCTCAAGTCGTCAACCATTTCTCAGGCTTGTGAATGTTATCACTCTGTCGTGGCAGTAGATTATGAAAGTTTAGACTGACAGCTCCTTGTCTTCAGCTCTTGAGGAAAGAGTAAAAGGCGAGCGTCGTTGACTGAAGATGAGCTCTAGATAGCATCAGATGACCTTTGAAGCTATCAGTCTCCATAGGGCTACTCTCCTCTTGTCTTGTCTTGACTCTGTCTCTCTGTCTCTCTCTCCGTCTCTCTCTCTCCCCCGCTCTCCAGTGAGTGGAGTTTCTGTGAGTTGGCAGCCTGTATCTGATCCTGAGGTAATTTACTGGCAGCGATAAGGAAGTGGTGCTCACAGTCTTTCGTTATAGCGGCTTCTGACAGGGAAAACTGAAGCCCACAGGGACCAAATTGAAGTACAAATTTTGACTCCAGATAGAATTGAAACATGCAGGATTATTATTTTTCCAAACTCAACAAACACACAACGAGTGGGTGTCTGCTAGTTTAATTTTTTTTACTGGTGTGCTCATTTCATCGACTTGGGTAACAGCAGTATTGGAAGGTATAGTGCTTTATTTTCTGGACTGTTAATGAGTTGAGCTGAGACCCTGGCCGCAACAAGGAATGAATGTTTATCTGTTAACATCCTGGCTGCTCATTTAATCCTGACTTGCTTTAATTTTGTTGCAGACCATGTAGATTTTTTTTTTCACAGCCAGTAACTTCAGCTAATTAGCATATTGTGTGTTTATGTGTGTGTGTGTGTGTCTGAGAGAGAGGCGAGAGAAGAGAGAAAGACTGTTGTACTTGTTTGACTTTGTGTAAACAAGCTTGCATGAGCTTACGTGCGTGTTACATACATGCGAATGTGTGTGTGCGTGTGTGTTTGCGCATGTTGTGCAGCAGAGCCCTCTTCCTCCTCAGCTACGTAGGAAGGCAGGGCAGGCAGACAGGGTCACTGGGGTATCTTAGAGAAATGCTTCTCTGCTGTGGGCTTGAAGAAATATGAAAGAGCCCCTAAATCAAGACACAGAGCCTCATGAATCATGTCAGCTGCTGAGCTGAAGAAGAGGAATGGTACCATCTGTAGCAGCATATGAATGGCTAACGGACTCACAGCGCTGTTGACACAAGCTGAAGAAGTGTGAAGAGGTTGTGAAGATTAGCGCTACTGCTCGCTGCACAGGCTGCAAAACCTGCTTCAGTCAAAATGAGCAAACCTAAAGTACATTGGATGGTCAATTCATCTCTCTGACATTTAGAGTATTGCACCGAGGTAATTTTTTTTTTTTTTTTTGGTCTCATGAAGAACAGTGTGAAACCCTCCCTGTAACAACACAACTACAACCCCTGAATACATGCTTTGTAATGGTTACACGGGCATCCTCATAAATGCTGATTCATGCCTCACCCCGTTTTTTGTAAAGCGTCCTGGTATATATTGGTGATGTTAACTAGATGAAAATGCAAAAACAAAATAAAAAAAATCCTATGAGCAATTGTCACATGAATTACAAATATGTCTTAGAACGATCATGCCGCTGGTTTCAGGAAACTGTTTGCACCACCTCGTCTAATTCCCGTTCCTCCACTGATCTTCAATCTCCAAATTTTCTTCAGTCCCAAAACACCAATATAAAAGAAACTGTCCACCCCTAAACCCTGTATTTCCAATGAGCTATTGGGAAAGTGCAATGCTTTTCCGGGCCTATTTCATTATTTGGTAATGTACTTATCAACTCTGCCAAGGTGGCAATGTAACTGTCCTGTCTGTCTCTGTGTCTGTTAGCTCTATAGGTTTTGAACAGATTTACATGAAACTTTGTAGAACGGCTGGTCCTGAGCCAAGGAAGAGTTGATTACATTTTCGAGGTTATATAAGAGATGTTTGAGTCACATAAGCCCTCATTTGAAAGTTGAGAAAGCCTGAGAGTTTGTGTATGCTTTCCTTGGAATCTGGGCAGAAAGACACAGACAGCTCCGATCCAAGTATTCTTGGTATCTGTCGTCTCAGGAACACTCAAAGAATCGAGCTAATGCTGCATTTTAATCCGCAAAACTTGCCAACTTGAAAAACAGAGCGTCTGATGTTCATCTGTTAATTTTACAGCTGACTTTCCTCAGCCTTAAGTAACTTCAGCATAGGCAAGAAAGATATTTTGTTAAAGGTTAAAGCCTTGGAAAAAAGAGTGAGCCCTCCTGCGGCCTTCTGCGTCTCCATCATGAAGCCAGCTTGCTTTCAAACAGGAGTATGGGGACGTTTCCACTCAGCTATAAGCGGTCAAGTCACATGGACGGCTTACTGCCTGCCAATGTGATGATAGCATCAACAAAAAGAGAGGAGGATGAGTTTTTCCTTTTTTTTTGTTCGACTGGAGGTATGATGTGTTCATGGCTCAGCACTGAAATTATTTGTTAGCGCCTAAGGCAACATTCTCTGGATTCAGCTGTTTTTTTTTATTTTTTAAATGTTAGTATGTTCTCAGTTGACAGTTTTATTAGATTTTAAAGATGACAAGCGATCTTGACAAAAATTGCGTTCAAGGTGTTAACTGTGCTCATCGCCGTGCTCATCTATTCAAGTGAGGACAGGCTACCTAGACACTGTTTCTCCTCTCTTTCGGTTTTGGTAATATGTAAAAGTGTAGTTGCAGTTTCTTGCTGATTTTCTTTGTGCAGGTGAGTTTTCTGTGAACATGACAGTACCTGATCTGAGCAAATTTTCTAGTTTCTGTGAATAACTGGCCAAATGCAGACATCATCATACTGCAATTTTTCGAGCACAGTGTTTGCAAGCAGACGAAAACTTTGTAATTACTGGGAAATATCAGGTTTTGGTTTCAGCCTCTAAACGGGAATGTGGGTACACGCGCACACACACACACACACACACACACACACACACATACACACACACACACACACACAAAGGAATTTTGACACATCATAGAGTAACTCCTGGAATACACGGAGCATCACAAATTGATGACATCTAACAGTGTGAGAGCATCAGAGGGCGGATTCTTCCCTGAAAGAGGCACAAAACCCAGAAAATCTGCCCACCTAACGTCACCGTTGGGTGTGATCACACCCAGCGGTGATGCAGGACTTATGCTTTCTGCCCGTTATGCTTTCTATGCACCCATGCTTTACAGCTCGGGTGCATAGACCTCTGTCATAAAGGATCTAGGGTCTCACCACCTTTCAAAGGGATGGTAAACCAAGTCAAAAACAGGGAGTTTCTTGTATTATTCTTGAGCACAATTTTCATCCTCCACCAAAACGTCTGAGTTCCTAAAAGTCAATAACTGTAATAAAATTGGCTTTATGGGGCTTCATTATGGGGCTTTAATCTTCTTGTAGGGCAGCAATATCGCCTGGACCCTGGTAAGACCAAAAAGGTTCCATAAAAGTGAAAATATTCCCACCTCTTGGAGTTTAAATAGCTGAATCAAACTCGTACTGCACCACTTTATTCAGCTTGGAAAATCTAGATTATTTGTCACTTGAAAGTATACTATATTTGCCTTCCTAATGAAAGTAAGAGTCAAGGGATTGCTTTGACCGTGTACTACGGTGTAAAAAAAGCTCGTGGCACTGGTCACTTTGGCTTTTTGAGAGAGGACTGAATCTTCATCCCTCTGCCCAGTGGTGAGGGCATGTTTCATAAAGTACACTGTTACCGAACTGATGTTAATTACAAAATGTCATGGCTAACCCCAAGGCATGTACTGTATTTTTAATTTTTCAGCAAATAAATTAACCCATCGATCCACTGGTGTATATGCCACAAATGATGCAGCAAACACTGCATCAAAGCCAACCAAAGGCAAGGAATTCAAGAATGTGCTACGGAGCTGTTATTAAGCTTTACCAGGCAGTATTAATGTGTTGCTAACCTTTGGTTTATGTAATGTTACCAAAAAATTGTGGAGATGGATAATGCACAATGCGATTCTACTCCAATAAATTATTCTGATCTCTAGTGAGTGTTTGGGCAGGGCCGACAGTGGGAAGATTAATTATTTTCTCGGTAAAATCTATAGTCAACAAGGATGCATTTCATAGTTTGTACTAATAAGGATCATCCCTCTTCAAACTGCCCAATTTGTGCTTTTCAAATGAATAAACACATAGTTTTAATCTTTTATGCAGGGGTGGTGCAATGCAACGGAGAGCAGAGCATAACCCATATGGCAAAAGCTGTGTGTGAATGTTTCTTGTGAAATACTCTAATATTTAATTTGCCACAAAAGGCTATGAATCAGCTTTTTTTTTTTTTGGTATTTCCACTCATTTGTTTACTATTCGTGCATATAACTCTCCACGGTGCATGTAGTTTCTCATCCCTCTTCAAATGAATGAATGTGCCGTTTGAGGCTTTTTTTTGAAAAATGTGTCAGGCAACTGGGAGCCCCAGCATGCAAAAAGTTTTTTTATTTGCTGAATACTCTCCCATGTCATTAAATACAAAAGCCAGTTAAACAATGAGCATGAATCTCATGGGAAAACCTATTGACAGGTTTATGGTCAAACAGAAAGAGATTGTGAGAGGTCGGAGTAATTGTGAAGCACCCTGGGGAGATTACAGAAGAGGAGTCTTGAGAGGAGCAGTGGGGACTCGGGGGTTGCAGCTTTGCAGTTGTTCTACTCTCGTGTGATTGGCTATACAGAGATGAGTGTGGAGAAATACCATGTGGAAACATAAACACAGATAAGACCATCAGAGGATGAAGGGAGAGAAGCTGTGTGATCAGCCAACTGTAAAATTGACTTGGAATCAATATGGCAGTAAATTCACCAACCAGGTTTACTGTCTCTCAAGAAAGATCGGCGATGTGGACATGGAAGAAAAATGTTAAACAAACATACTTTACTCCGTCTTTTTCGCTCGCAGCTCCCTGCCCTCACTCGCTATTTTCTTTTTTGTGCGAAGCCGGTTGATCACGAGGTGCCTTCCAGTGGGACTTTTGCATTAAACCGCTTTGGTATCTCATGCCATACATATCAACATGTCCACCAGCACTTGTTATTGTGTGCACATTGAGCTGCCGGGTCTACTTTTTTTAGTGGTTGTATTTTTTTTTTCCCCCCTTCCCACAATGACTTCCACGATGGCCCTGAGCAGGCCCCAGATCACTCTGAAAGCTGTTTTGCAGCCGTCATTCACCTTTGAGCTCTCGGGTGTCTGCTGAACGTTTATGAGCTGCCTCACCATTAGCAGCATGTTTTCTTGTGGCCCGCTCAGCCTCCGTGAAAGTGATTAAAATGGCGGCGGAGCAGATAGCAAATATTCACAAATAGTTTCAGAGGGGTGATTAGACTGCTGATATCTGGTCCCTTTTGCCAGCATGTCTTTTACCGCTGCGGATGAGCTGTGCTCCTCGGAGAGGTGCACCGATCATATCTCCAGCATCTGTGGCTGGAGAAATAGCAGATGTGGCTACTTGTTCCATGCGCTGCTGAAATCGAATCAAAGCTTCGCGCTCAGAGGCCCGAACACAAAAAAATAATCTCCGAGATTTAAGCCGCGCAGTCCCTCTTACATCTATGCGTTAAGTGGATGTCAAAACCAAGCCATGTTGTGGTTTTCCTGCCAAGGTGGTGAAATAAAACTTCCAGTGTGGGATGAAAAAAAATCTGTCAGAGCTCAGAAATCAATTACAATAAACTTAGGCTCACATACATTTAATTTATATATGTATATCAAACTGTGTGCTTCCCGTTCACATTTTGATCATCTCGGAACGCTAAGGTTTCATAATTTACCGACGCAGGCTGTGAGAGGATACAGTTACAGTGCTGCTGACCATAGCTTTGACAAATTACGTTGTAAAAGTCCTGTTTCAATGTCGTGATGCTTACTAGCGCGGGGCATGAGTCTCCAAGCATTACCATAATCTATTTGTGTTGCTCCAGCTCCACTCCTGAGGTGGATGGATGGATGGTACAGTGTGGTTGTGGAGGGTAGACCAATCAGTGGTGAAGTGTTTACTTTACACCCGACATCCTCGCTGCCTCTACCATTTGATAGCCTGGGAATAAGGCGGTTGCTCCAGGCTTGTTGATTTGTTTATGCATGTTTACAGAAGTCCTCATAAATTCATAATCATCCTCTCAATGTTTTTTCTCTCTGCGTCTCCAGGAAGTAGGTGTCGAAATTGGACAACCTCGTCAACTCAGATATGGATGGAGATGGCAGAGATGACTAAGCTTCTTATGTTTTGTGTCGGAGGAAAATCGCAATTTTTCGCCAGCGTGACGATTTTTGATAATCTTCCCCGGGTTGAAGAAGAAATCGGTGCACAGAGTTCTGCAGGATTTTTATTTTCCGTTTTTCAGCAGTAGAGAAGTGGAAGCGAGAAATCATGTACAGCTTCACTGCTGAACAGACTGAGCAGATACAGTCTGCCTGAACGTGAGTGTGAGTGGAACATCATTTTGGATGAGAGCATGTTGACCATCATTGGGATCATAAAAGCTCCGATGAGCTTTTTATGGTCTGCCCCGCTCTTACCACATCTGTTTAATCCTCGACATTATTACCTTTATGGGGTATTAACATCTTTAAAAATTCTCCATTTCAGTGACCATCTGGTTTTATGAGGCCATTGTACCTCCTAGATAGCCAACTTTTCCATTTGTCCTTATTACCTTCCATTAAGCTCAAATATTTAAGGTGTTTTAAAAGTGACATTGCTATTGAGGGCTTCTGATATCTGCTTGGCATTTATAGCTTGCATGATGCAGTAGCTCATATGTGCACAGGCCCACTTAGCTTTGCTTGAAAATTATCTGCAGTGTACAATATAACAGTCTCTTTGGAGTCCAAATGACTATAATCTGTCAGTGTGAGGTATGTGTCATGCTGGACATTTGTGTTACTATGCTGGCATATTTTAATGTAACTTTGCCTCTAAAATCTTTGTTTATTTTGGCACAAAACAGTAATAGCACACTGTGGGTGTAGTCACTGAGTAAATCATTTTTCTAGAATGAGTTTGTCTCCAGTGGTCTCCATTTACCCCAGTGTAACCTGGGATAAATATTGATAGGGACCATAGTAAATCATTATTGACAAAGATAAACATTATCAATTGTAGATTGATTTTAGCAGCTGGTTTTATAGTCGCTGCTTTTCCAAGACCTTATTGTCGCATGCAGTTTAAAACGATTTCTAGTTATTTTTGTCAAATAAGGTTCCTCAATCCCTCCATTCAGCCAAGTTTGCAGCATTTGAACTGACACCCACTGTGCAAAGCAGATTTGAATTGTGAAAGCTTTTTTTTTTACTGCCTGCCAATCAGGGTGTTGTGACTGCTCTGTGAAAGAATTTAATTTTTGAAATGTTTGAAGAAATGTTGTATTACCATACAGTGTTTAAACAGATTATTCTCACACTGGCACAAACAAAACTGGACATTTCAGGGAAAACATTCAGGAGAGTTGAATAACATAGGATCTATACGGTATGCTCTGTAAGTTATTTCAGCGAAACAGATATGTATGCCATGTCATATCTGCGCGCTGTTTCGCAGAAGCGGCAGTGCTCGAGTCGAATGACCTGAAGGCTTAAATTTAATGTTCAGTGAACGTGGACACTTTTTGATGGCTGCTTTAAATCAATGCGCTGGCCAGCTTCAGACACTGAGTATGTGCTTATTACATTGAATGGCACACCAAAAAAAAAGAAGGGAAAAAAGAAAATTGTCTGTCATCATCAAACAGTGATTGCATACATTGTGGAATTTCTTGATTGGCTTTACGGGTTTTTTTTTAAACTCGTTAGAAATTCACCTTTGATTATAGCGCTCCACTGATCCACAACAGTGTTGATTTTCAGGGTCTGTTTGCTTCCCACGGCACCACAGCAGTGTGAAAAAGGCACGTTTGACTTCACCACAGTTAGTGGAGTCCTAAGCCTTACTTGTCTTCAGCTACATCTAAAAGTTTATTTCTACATTACATATGTACAATAGACGAGTTAAACATTGCGAGGCTCTGTTCAAAAGAAATTCACCTTTGTGTTTTTTTGTTATAAGCCCCTCCAAGCTTTTGTTGGGAGAAAAGTTGGAGAAGTACAGGAGACTTTGGGAGAGGCATCACCCAAAATCACCTAAGACTCCCAGCAGCCCCTGCATCAGGGCTACCAATAAGCACTCTGTCACCGAGGCTGAGTGGGCAGGTGATCTGTCTCCTGGACTGCTGGAAGTATGGAATGAGTCAGCAGCCTTGAGGAGTGTTTAGAGTGCAACAGATTGAGACATTGATCTAATTCTGCTTGTTGATCACCACAATCTATGGCATGAAGTTTATATTCCTTAAAAAAAAAAAAAATGTCCTTGCTTAACAGCGCTGGAAAATATAAATAATTATCACTTACAGATATTTGTGTCATTGTGTCTTCATTTGCCAAATGCTTGTTAACAATGCAGAAAGATGGAAAATAGCTTTTTGTGGGGGAGGTTTCTGTTAGGATAATGAAGATGGCTTGTAGCATTTTATCATATATATGTATTTATTTATTTATTTGTTTATTTTTTGTTATGCTATTGTAGCGGTGGCGCCCCCCTCTGCCCGTCACACACCGCTGTGTTGGGAGGCTGTTCCCAGCTTGCCCTGCGAGTGTGTAGCGTGCAGTGTTGCAGCTTGTTTCTGTGTTCTTATGAAAGTGTGCTCAGTCTGTGAGAGAGGCAGAGTTAGTGGTGAATTGCCGTCGTTGTGTTATGCCAGCCTTGTCCTCGGTTCCCAGTGTTGTTTGCCGTTGCTTCTTTGTGTTCTCTTGTTGACTTTTGATAAAGAGCGAGCTAGTGGAGCTGAGATTCTGTCTCAGACCGTTTATCCCCATTGCTCGCCACTATATCTACCTTGTTTTTTTTTGTTGACAGTCTTTATCCCTGCAATGTTTGTCATGTTGCCTCAAATTGGTGTGCGCACCACCACCTTTTGTGAATACTCACAACCCCCATCATTTCTTTATTGTAGTTTTCTCGTGAATGAATCTAACGTCTCCTTTCACACGATGGACACGATCTCAGTACAGCTTCAGATACGGCCTCCTGACATAAAATGCCCATTACCCACAAACCAAGTACCCGACCATATTAATTACAGCTGCCACCTTGCTCAACAGCTCTGTCTGGCTAATTCCATGGTGTCTCCCTGGCACAAGTCAATACAACTTCAAGGCTCAGGGCTTCCCAGTAATTGGAACAAACATGGCAGTAGTGATGTTTGGAGCTAAATCTTTGCCAGAGGCAGTATTGACTGCCGCTGTATTATCCCCTTTGTCACGGCTCTCAGTAAAGGTACACAGACTTCCTTCTAGATACGCATGCTGGCAAACCTTATAATCCTGATTATGATAATCCTTCATGAAAAGATAGACTATCTCAACCTGTCTTGGAAAGTTTTGTCAGTCAGTTGCTTAATTTGATTCACGAATCGTTCACCAATCAAAATGACATTCACACAGATATCAGCACGCGATGCGTCCTTGACCCACATTCTGCGGCGCCACAGCGTGCATTTCCTGACTGCAAGAGGCTTGAAAAACCTGAGTTGTTGATTTTTTTTATTTAACTGAAATGTTCTGTCACTGTGGATATTGTTTTCATCGATACCAAGTCACCTCTGGATCGTTACATGAAACAGATGTTTGAGGTATGGCTCTTGAGTTGATTTTGAACAGCAACAGTTGCATGTGTCTCTTGCCCTCAGTATTTTCTGGTATTTTGAGCTTTTGAGAGTGAGCTGCTTTGAAGGTGTGGACTCACCCAGATACTGTCTGGGCCAGGCAGTGAGCTGGAAGGACTTTTGCTTCCTCAGTGTCAACTGGGAGGCAGCTATTTGCCTTCTAGCAACTAAACCAGACCTGCCAATTGTTTCTCACTCAGCCAACCATGAGTAATGTGCGTAGCCTGTCTCTTTCATCCCCTGAGTCAACAAACAAGTTTATTCTCTACATTTTTATCGAAGTGATTGTGGTAAATCTGCAGTTCTGCATTCAGAGAGATAAAAACTCTTTTTTTTTTTAGTGTGTGAATAGTGTGCTTTAGGAGCCACATGTCAGATTGATGAGTAAAGCTGAAGTTGATTTTGGTTTAAAATTCGGTTGACTTGCTGACTCGCTGTTGCCTTGTTCTTGATGTCATCCTCATTAACAACTAGCTAGGTTGCTTGTAAGGCAGATGAACATTTGGAAGAAGTCATAGATTGCATATTAGAGCACAGCTTTATTCTTCATTATAGTGATTACACGTGTGAACACAATTTAAACACCAACAGATGGGGAGACTGCTAATAAATAGCATAGGCATGCTCTGATGCAACTCATGATTGATACCTCAAAGGCTGCAGAAGAATACTAATAGATTTTCACTGTTAAACGATATGAGTAGTGTGTCACACACCGGTTAAATGATGCTGCTCAGACAGCCAGCAGTTGACAGCTCAGACAGCTTAAAGAATTTTAAGCAGCAAAAATGATGCCTCATGCCTCCCAGACAGCCCAGTAATAGTATCTTCAAGGCATCTTAAACTATGCCAGTTAATGCCAGGCTCATAAAGGTTACCACCACAGGCATTTCAGATATTTGCAGGTCAACAAGGAACCATGAAAATCCTTGTCTCTGAACAATATCAGCACATGTAGGCTCTTGCCGCTCTGACAAGCATAAAAATTAGTTCTCAGTTGACAGTGAGCTGTCAAGGGCATCAGGAGTCTGAACAGTAAACTAAACAACTGATCTGACAGAAATATTTAGAGTAAAAACAAGTGTAAGAAGACAGGGAAATTGCTTTTGGTTTATTAAAAAAAAATTAAACATATTATTAAACTACTTTCAGTGTGCATGCAAATATGGCCTTTTTAATCCAAGGCTGAGCAAAACCCACAGACCCACATCACATGCAGGTGATGGCCTTGCTGTGAGAAAATTACAGCAAAAATCACAGGTAATAGTGAACTGAATATAGATGTTTCCCTCTTCATATTTATGGCAATTGCATACTCTGCTAAAAGTATTTTTTTATTGTCTGAAATACTTAATTTTGTGGTGGCTTTGGTGATGCAAAATTGTGATTTGAAAAAATGTGATGCAATTTGCAGAACGTAAGGTGCTTTTATTTATTATTTGTTTTTGTATCAGTGTAATCTCAGTGTAGAGATACTAAAAATGGGTTTTTGCATGTTATTCTACCGCCCGTCGACACTGAATCAAGTATATCCCGGACGCTAATGGTAACACTGAACCTGTCCTCTTTCTTCTCTGAGCAGAAAACAAAGACATTTGCTGTGAGTTACAACAAGCGACAAATGCTGTGCCTCGATTCAAATAAACACCACATCAGTCCACCTGAAAGTGTGAAAATTGAAATAGTTTGGTTACAGTATAAGACAGCAAACAGAAGCATCATTAGTTGAACCATTTTATGAACAAACAAAGGAACACTGCAAGTCCTGGTACATATTGCTGAAATGGGTCGAATCCGCATTCATTTTTGTGATTGCAGAATAGCGAATGCCATGTGGGCCTGCCTCTCAACAGAAGCCCTTCAAACAAATAGCACTGTGGCATCTGTGCACTGACCTGGCATCATGTGGTGGACACCAAAATCAGACGTGAAGTGTTTATCTGCCAACTTTGTAATTTTTACAGTGTTTTACCGTGCAGTGTTGTATACTACTTCTTTTTTTTTTTTTTATAATAACATAGTTGTTGCTTTCACACAACAAATCCTGTCATGTGTATTTAGTACCGTGTGCATTTTAGGACATCCTCAGAGTTCAGCTGCAGTTCTCCGACATTAGACAAAACAGCATCATTCCTCAGACTAAAGGAAGGCTTCGGGTCTTTGGGAGAATATTGTAAAGTCACACAAAACACACATGGACAAAACTGCTAAAAAAAAATGACATGGCATAACTGGGGTTAAGTTAGATATTACATGTTGAGATTTTGCAAGCAGCTATATTTGGGCGGGGATGTTGCAGCATTAAACAAGTGTCATATTCTTAAAAAGGTGGGAATTGCAAGCAAATTTGATGCATCACCTGTGAGAGTGTGTCATCGCCGCTGTTTTCAATGGCAAGAGACCCATTATTTTTTTGTCTGCTGTCTGAGACCTGAAGCTGAGGTTAGTTAGTAGTTTAGAAATGTAAATGTATAGAAGTGTTGGACCGTAACTTGGTGTAAATGAAATCAAACAGCAACTTTGAACTACATTTTCCAGAAAACCATCCACAAGTCTTTTTTTTTTTTTTTGTCAAAATACAGTGTTCATCAGCCCTATCTTTGTCCATTCCTCGTCTCAGTCCTGATTAATGTGAAATACAGGGAACTCATTGGAGTTAACTGTCATTTAAATGTTAGAAATACAATGGACAAGGAGAAGTGTCACGTCTGTGTTTATGCACAACCACCTTTAAACAGCAGGCTTCTGAAGCAACTAATCACTCCATTGATTGGGGACATCTGTCTTCAAGTCATGTTTCCCCTGTACTATGATTAGAGCAAACGGCTGTGATTGTCCTATGCTAATTTGTATCAGAGAATGAGGTCAAGAGGGTGGCGGTGTTTTTGGTGATGGAAGTGAACGTTTTGCAGAGACAGATAAAACAGGGTTGAATGAAAGGATGATAAGACCCATGAACGAAATAATTGAAATTTTCAGTCTAGGACCGAGTAGCGGTGTGAGCAAGGATGAGATGCAAACCAAGCATCCCTTTGGGGAGAGGGATATGGATTATAGGATCCTACTGCTGGTCCACAGAGACACAGGCAATCACTCCGCTGTTTGATATCCGCTTGTAGGCTGTGGTTGGTGCTACGCTTAGTGCTCCTCTTGAAGAATATACGATGAATATGATGAATGTTTCTTTTTTTTTTTCCATCTTTGTCACCTTTTAAGGAACAGACCCAAATTTCCTGCTGCTGTCCTCTGAGAGTCTTTGGATTGCATTGCCAGCCTGCAGCATGTTACAAGAGATTGTACGTGTTTCAGGTTATGGATCCCAATGGCATAGTGAAATACATTGCTTACCGAATGCAAGAGGAGCCTTGTGTGTGCATGTGTGGGTGTGTGTGTGTGTGTGTGTGTGTCAATGGTTTTTATGCATACATGTACGATCCTGCATGTGAATGCATAAATTTCTTTGGAGTTTTCAGTTTGGGGGCATTAACGGGACAGCATGCACACTAACCGGTTTTTATCCAGATGTGTGGCCGTACACATTTTCATTGGGTGGAATTGGGCACAGATGGCTCCTGTATAATCTCTTCAGTCCGCTATTAATCATGCTGCAGTACAGACAAAGAAAAAGACTGCAGTAGAGGTCACAAAAAGGTGGATTTTGCTCTATTTGTTCCCCCGGATGGTGTGTTGTGTGAAGTATAAGTGAAGACAATTTGCAGGTAAAACAAAAAACAGCATCATAATGCGCATTTGCTCTTGTTTTACCTCTGTTTTGTTGTTTTGTTCTCTGGTTGTAAAGTTGGGTCCCCAAACTATTTTTGGTGGCCCCTTTTTGACCCAACAATGACCATTTTAATTCCAGTTCCTATGCTTACTAACATTCTCAATTAGTTCCATGAAATCTTATTTGTTGCTGTACAGCAGTGGGTATACCCAGGGGTTAAATTGGGCCAGAGCCAGCTGGAGTGCAGTGCCTGTACACAGGTTTCAGGCGGAGCTCAGTCTCCACACATCAGCCTGCAGCCACACAGTGTGTGCCTACTCTATAGGGAAAATGCTTTGGTCATAATTAGTTGAAGCTACAGTAATAGTTTACTTTAAATGAAGTTTCAACCAATGCAATTAAATGCAAAAAAAACATCTAACCATTTAATAAGAAGATGCCGAAGATACAGAATTTAGTCATCATAAACCAAAAAACACAATTTCCCAAGATCCCCCACTGTGGCAAGCAAAGCATGACCTTGGGTGGCTGTAGCTTCACAGAGCTGCAGAGTTTTTATGTGAAAGATCAGCGCGCCAACACCACACAACAATGATGGCACAGGAAATGTGTGCTGTTGGTGGATGTAAGTCCTTACCTGTTAGTCTCAGTGTGAATTGAATTTGTATAGCTCAAATCATAACAAAAATTAGCTCAGGGCGCTTTACAGAGACCCAGCAGATTTGGGTTCATCCCGTGAAACAGAATATTCCCCGTGAGCAAGCACATGATGACAGTGGTGAGGAAAAAACCCTTTTAACAGGGAAGAAACCTCAAGCAGCACCTGGCGCTGGGTGGGTGGCCTCCTCCTTCGATCATTTGGATTGGGAGAGAGAGAGAGAGAGACGCAGAGACAGAGAGAGAGCAGGAGGACAGAGAACAAAGTTGCCACTGTGTTATCGATGGCCGACGTGAGCAGCTGATTTGCTGTGCGGTAGTCTGGATGGTGCTGCTGGTTTTTTTGTTCTGCTGCTGTGGCTCCAGAACTTACTTTGCTGTGGCCAAACGTCTCCTCAGCGGGCGGTGCACTCACCACAGTCTTCTGTACTTTTACCAGGTAACTGACAAAATGATGGAAACACCACACTTACTGAAGTATAGCTATTTCAAAGTCGGTTTATTTGACTATTTTTTTTTGTCTGAGCTCCACATAAAGCACTCTGTCAAAGTGAGAAGCGAATTATGGAAATTTGTGTGAAAGTATGATTTATATTCCCTTTGAAACTTCAAGGACCGGACTCAAACACCATCCATAAGAAAACCACTTACCCCACACTGTGCCTGAGTATTCTGATGGAGTCCATCACACATCCCAAAATGCCATTAGAGCTCTTCAGGATGCATGGATGTGATCTGATCTCAGCTTGGTTAGCAGAATTAAAGAAATGTTCACGACACATAAATACAATCTAAGTATGAAATCTTAACCACAAAAAAAGTTTTGAGCAGCTATTACGCAGCCTGCAATGTTGTTTGAATTTCATATTTTCACATACAGTTCATTTCTGTAATTTCTCTTTGACCAAATGCTTTGCATAGAACTCGGACAAAAAAAAAATGCATTTTGAAAAAGTTTGTTAGCACATCTGGAGGATACCAGACCCCCTGACCAAATTTGGATACTGCTTCACTGTGCCTCACACTAGCACTTCATTTATTTATACACTTTTCTGTCAACCCTTTGTATTCTTACTAGAGCACACCCAATTTGTGTTTGCCGATAAAAAAAAAAAAGAAAAGAAAAAGAAACATCAGATATTGTAGCCATCGATTTCTTAAGCCGGATATTCCAGTTCAAAGATCTCTTCTGCATGCTTGTCAGAAATTGGTGAATTGAGCACGGTGCAATACACACGGACAGATGATAGAGAGCTGGAAGCAAACATCTCTCCAAGAGGTGAGCATACCTTGGGCTTGTTCTGCATAAATAAGATGCTCTGGAACAGTTTTGAGAGATGAGTGAATTTTAATGGCTAGTTATGATCACAACCAGGAATATCAAACTTACTTTCCTGGCGACCATGGTCTTTATCATCAGCCCAGGTACTTGATATTTGAACTTCAGTTGGGCCATATTTTAAAACCAGGAAATGTAGATGGGCTCTGGTTTGACTGCTGCAGACATGACATCAGCTCTTAGCTCTAACAGCATTTTGAAAACAGCTGTTGCAAACATTTCAACCCTGCAAAAAGCCTAGCTGAAGTGTCAGACGGGGGTAGACTTTTCATAGCGGGTGTCACACTAGTTGCATTCTGTCTTTCACGGTTTCGGATTCTGTGAATGGCCTTTTGTTCTTTGCAAAGATCCAGGATAAACAAAGGGAAGCTGCTGTAGCTTTCTTGGTCTGTGCATGACTGCACCGGGGTAATACGGCTCTGATCGTAAGATGTAATCAGACTCTGCACTTTCGCGCGATCCTTCCTGTGATCCCTCGAGAAAGTATGCTTTTTCTCAGTGTGGTGCCACCGAAAATCATATTCTTTAGCTACCACTACACACTTATTGCAATTTGAACACGCTTGGAGATAGCAGTAAAATGAAGTATCTGCCAGTCCAGGCGGGGTTAAAATTATGGCTTTCATTGTCAATTTTATATTGCAGGATTGACATATTTTCAGTATAATACATGCCTACTGCCGAACTCAGTCAATAGCCAGATGTTGTGAAAAAGCTACCAGGCATAGTCGGAGTTTTATCGGAGTTTATTCAAGTAAAGTAAGTAAAGTAAAGTTCATTTAAAGGGCACATTTAAACACAGCTCAAGCTGACCAAAGTGCTTTACATTAAATACAAAGGTAACAGTGAAAAATAAATAAACAGCAAGGGACACGAACAAAGTCATTGACATGACAACAAATGGTTGGTAAAAGGTTAGTGGGCCACAAAGGCGGTGAATGAAAATGTGTGTTTGGCCTAGATTTAAACACAGAGATGGAAGGAGCACATGCACAACGACTGCAAAGGCGATTGCAAAGGCTCTGTCACCGGTTTGTCGTAGTCGTGACCGAGGGACATGCAAGAGAAACTTGTTGTCAGGTCTGATGCCCCTTTTCCACCAAAGAGGTTCCAAGGCTGGTTTGGAGCGAGTGCCTGGCTTAGCACCGGTTCTTAGTTTTTCCGCCGCCCAAGCACCGGCCAAACTGGTTCCAAACCGGTTCCAGGCAAGCACCAACTTCGAGCAGGGGCTAAACAGGGGCCAGAGAAAGAACCGATGATGCGACCCACCATGTCATTGGTGGGCGGGGTTACAGACCCAAACGGGAACAGCGAATGCTATAAACGTATAGCTAAACGTAGTCGTTGTTCGTTCCGACCTTGAATACGACGGGTAGCCGGCAATAATTGTGTTCCGAGCGTCTTACACACCCACACCCACATGTGATCACATTTTCCGCTGACATAATGACGTGGGTCTGACATGGCTCCGCTTGGCTTTTGGCTGATGGAAAAGCAAACCGGTTCTTTGTTGGAACCAGTTAAGCACTGGCTCTAGCACCAGCAGCGAACTAGCACCAGGTTCTTTTTGGTGGAAATGGGGCATCAGAGACCGAGGAGCTGAGTGCCAGTGAAACAGACCTGTGATGTAACGTGGGGCCTGACCATTAAGAGCCTTGAATGCAATCAAGATCTTAAACTGAGCCCTAAAATGGACAGGAAGCCAATGAAGACAAGCTGGGACTGGAATGATGTGCTCACGCTTTTTAGTACTGGTCAGCATCCCTGCAGCAGATTTGTGAAAGAGATCCTGATTGGTGGAATATGTGGCTATACCATACAGTTATATATAACAGTATAACAACTACTACTACTTTCAGAATATTACAACCGTGTGATATGAATGGTAAAATGTATGCATTGTGACGTAGAATTATTCAATTTACTTAGAATAAGCTTAAACTCTCGCCTCTGAGCGAGATCACTGTTCCTTTGATGTACAGTATTCATAAAACATACATGTAATATTCAGCCCCACCGCTGCTCCTGATGCGGCTCGTGCCTGCGTCTGCTGACCCCAGAGAATCAGAGTTCTCCTCATCACAAATCCCAATTTTAATGCCGAGTATAGCTACAGATGAATTACAATATCACCTTTTTATGAGTTCAGAATATTGACCGCAGCCATCTTTTGCAGTCCACTGCAGGAGAAGAGATAATGGGACTCAGGACTTTTATTCAGAGAGAGTGTCGGGGTTGTTGTTTTTTTTAACACCCTGCCTGATATTTTCTCCAGTTATGCCTTAATTGCCTGAAGTTATACGAACAGACTTAAGTAACACATGTTGCCTGATGAAGCGCTCTGACATGTGTGCCTCGTTCACAGCTACACCCTCCGTGTGGTGGGCAGCGGGATCAAGGCCCAGACGACCAACCCCGAGGTCAAAGTGAAGGCAGCAGACCCTGTTATAAATCAGATCATTGACAAGTTGAAACACATTAATCAGGTAAGCCACTCTCTCTCCCTTCCTATCTATCCATCTATCCATCTATCCATCTATCCATCTATCCATCCATCCATCCATCCATGACATTACTTCTCTGTTATTGTTGCTCTTAATGTAAGGCTTCCCACGCTATTTCTTTATCCACTGTAACCCGATAATCCTCTGTGCTTCTTTATTTTTTTGCACAATAATTCACTAAAGTATTTCTGTCTTCTGGCGTTGGGAAACAACTGCTCAAAAAGCAGAGCGAGGCCCTTCATTGTTTACTTTTGAATAATTCTAATCAAGGCTTAATTTGTTTACATCATCTTGTATCTTACTGGTAAGCAGCGGGTAATAGGGGACTTGTCTCAGAAGCAAAATCAACAAAGCACTCCAGGGGACGAAAAAAATCAATGAATACATATTTACAAGCCCATTTGATCTGCTTTGTGTATGTTCATATTTACAAAATCCCTTTCTACCCTTTGTCAAAATCGATGTTGCTTTGCTACCCCCCACCAGCCTGGTTTGATGCACTTCTGTGCTGCTGTGTCTCAATGCTGCGGATCTGTGAGCATGATGAGATTAGGACAGTTTATGGGAACACTTTCTCTGCCGAGGCTCCAGCAACAGCTGCAGTCTCAGCGTCTGGGCTCTTGAACAGCAGCGGCAGTGGCTCCCCGTGTCTGCTGCCTTGGTTTCCCATGAGGAAAGCTGGAGGCTGGGTCATCTCTCTTGACCTGGTGTTGGCACCCCTCCCTGCCTAATTCAAGCCATCTGTTGGGTGTCAGGACACATAAATCCATATCAGAACCATTAGAGAGCCCCTGATCTGCCTCATCGACATGCATTTAACTCTGTGTGATTATTGCCATTTCCAATTTAAATGTGTGTCTTTGTATGTCCTGAGGAAGATCCATGGGCAGGCATGCTCAACAGTTTTTTGTTTTTTTTTGTAATCTGCTGCACATCGTTCAGTGTAACTCTTACCACACCGAGCTGATCCTCAACTCGACCCAGATTATGCAATCATTTACAATCTGCCAAGAATAAGTGCCTCAGCAGGTTAAACTCACTTTTTTTCTTCTCATCTAAGTTTTTAACAAGCCTTGAACCATCTTTGTCCAAGGTTTCTGCTCATTTCCCTTACCTCTAATTGTTCTTACAATTAAAAATCTTCTGTCATCCGCATCATTAGCTTGCAAGTTAGCTCTTCTGATAAACCTTAATCCTTGCAGACCTGGTCCTTTTTTACTTTGAACACGTTGGCTAGCCCAACCCACTCAGGTCATCACAGTGAATCACTCAGATGCTTTTTTTTTTTTTTTAACCAGACTGAGGTTTCCACTACGTTATGAACACAAACATTTTCTTTTCTACCCATTTTTGTTGCTGTTTGTTTGCTCGCAGTAACACTATGTGGGCTCATTCACCAGCAGTTTTCCTAACACGTTGTTTTCAAAGCGAGAGCGAGACCTGTTACCGCTGTCACAATTTTGATATGAGATGTGATTTTGTTATATTATCAGTTTATCATCACAAACATAAATGAGGCATGTCTGACTAAAACAGCTTGTTGCATGGTGAAACAAATGACAACAGACGTTTACCTTTATGAAAGACAAATACGTACCTTATATCTAGTTATGAAGTATAGTAGCAATACTTTAATCATCTAAGTCCAATTTTTGTCTCAGTTTTGGAACAATGCAAGATTCAGGCCTCATCTTGTGCACAGCAGTTCTTGCGATGCCGTGAATCTCCCCATAAGTCGGGGTCTCAGCAGATGGGTGGTTTTTGTGGAAATTGCAATTTCTCAAAGTTTGCTTCAAAATAATATGGAGGTAGGTTGTCAATACATGAGCGAATACGCCGTCCTTGGCCTGAATGGAATGAATTTTTCAACTTGTGGAGGTGGTTTTAACTCTTAAGTTTATCTGTTATGGTGTTTTTATAGTTTGGCTCTTCACTTTGACTTATGGTTGGGATTGTAGGGACTGTGACCAACATATTACAGCTATGATACAGAGAACTAAATTTTTTTGCACGAAAATGACAGCACTATAGACAGGCAGTGCATTAAATAGCAGAAAGTTCTGACCAGCTGCTAATTGCTTTCCTTGTGTTTGATATTCCTTTGGAGTTTAGCAGTATAATTAAAGCTCCCATTTCCCCTCCATTTTACATTCTTTCAGCAATAGGAAAATTTGATCCACAGTCAGAAGTATGAAATTCCACCCAAATAAAAAGAAACCAAAGACGGGACTAATTAGTCTTTTTTAAATGAAGCATCCAAAGAGAACCACTGTTGAAGTGACAGTATTCATTTAAATTCAACAGAATCAAATGCAGTGACGAGCACACCTGTTTTTGTGCGCAGCTGACATTGCAATGTGCACTTTGGTGTAAGGAAAAAAAAAACCTGTCAACAACTAAGCACATGTATGTTAGGTGTGAAGACGCTGAGAATAATTACCATGCACAGCCAGAATCTAAAGCGAAAACTTCAGTCATGGTGTTGTGAGGTGCTACTTTGAGCTGTCAAGTTGTTTCATGAATATTCCCACAGTCACATGTACAGAGTGAGGGGGCCAGTTGAAGCTCAGAGTGACATGGTGACAAAATGAAAAATACAAAAAAGAAACACTAATATTGGCAACTTAGGCTAGAGGTAGACTGTTTCCTGTCACGTGACTTGTATCTTATTCCCGATTTCTGATCACCCCAGGTTACATTAAGTGGAAAAAGTCTGGATGTGTGCAGTTTGCAGTTAGGTTGCACTGATATCTGCTCAAATCTCACATTTATATAGGAAGACAATGGTTGTAAGGCTGAGATGTCAAAGATAGGGCCTAGGGGCCAGATTTGGCCCATGAGCACATCTGGGCCCCAAGATGTTTTGGAGGGAAAGGGGATAAACAATCAAACATATTTTTTAAATCAAAATAGTATTTTTTATTGAAATATTTGCATTCAATTATAGTCAACATGTGTAATAAGTAAGAATAGGAGGTTTCTGTAATAAATTGATAAATGAATGATTAATGATAAATTATGATAAATTAAGTAGACCTAGCACTACAAACTATCCATATCCATATGTGAAGAGAATCGGCTGGAACTAAAGGAAAAAACAGCTGTTGCACTGACCTTTACTGTGTTATGTTACTTTAGCAAACATGTTATCACAGAAGCACAAGCTTGACATGGAGTGTTGAATTTTCCAAGAAAGATGGAAAGAGCAGTTATTTTCTTCTGGGAGGTAAATGGCAAACCAGTATGCTATATATTTCCCGCATTTCTCTATTCTGCTTTATGTCATTCTACAGTATGAGCTATTTTCACGGAGCCAACATGCAATTTGTCATTGATTGGTCGGCTACAAATCGACTGATTTAAAATAATAAATCTCATTTGAAGGAATGCGGCCCATTACCCACTGTGAGTGTGACAAGCCTGTTATAAGGTGTGGAGCGGTGCTGAAACCAGGTGTTGGATGGCTTATGTAGACTTTGTGCATGAAGTAGATGCATCAACACCTCATGGGTAATATATGCCACTGAGGCTTGGCAAGACCACATGGCCAATCACCTGAGTGCAACAGCCACTCATTTACATACGGAAATGGACGCTCAGAGATGGGTGTGCTAACAGTCAAGGCAGGCCTGCAGCAATTCATTAATGTTGGAATTCACAAATTCTGAAATCGTGAATCCGGTTAAAAATCCATTTAGTGGTATATGGCTGCTGCCCTCACAAACCCAAATCCTCCTTTCCACCGCCTCCATTGCAGCCTTCGCATTTGCCCATGCTTTCCACAGGCCCTGCCTTGACTTGATTTTTTAATAAAGTTGGAAGGAAGACACACTCACAAGTACCAAAAGCCATCATAAAAGTCCAGGATTGTCCCGTTTCGATTTGCTTCTATATGTTGCGCGGGATAATGAAATACACACTGCAATGTGATCATAGAGGTCACATTTTACTATCCAGTGTGGATGCAAATAACAGTATATCTGGCCTGGTGATGATCACATGAAAAGACTCCAGTGTAACTGTAGCCTTAGACTCCTGCATCAGGTTTCTGTCATCAAAAGGATCCTGATATGCTTTATTCATGCCCTCCCCACCCCCAACTCTCACCTGGTCATGTATGTTTTAACTGATTTAGCTGTATCTTGCAGGCCAATCTCTCCAATCTGAATAGGAACATTATTACACCCTTGGTATATACACTCAAAAAACAAAACAAGACAGGAAGACTTAACTGTCGTTAGTATGTCAAGCCTCTAATTGAGACAGCACTCTTCTTTCAGGTGCGGTTTAAAGCTTGAGGACAAGTTTCGGAGATGGGTGTGAACTGGAACACAGTCCCGAATGGCCTGAAGACATTGCTACCATTCATTAGCATTTACTTGAGTCCAAATTCATCCTTTGCAAAACCTGAGAGGAAATCTTGACTACATGCCTCTAAGCAAGAAACAACTTGTTCTAATGCAGTGGGCTTTATAGAAGATAAAGTGAAAAAGAGAACCATTAAAAACTTGCTTTTGTTGCTGACAGCCTCCTCACGTTGAAATCTACTGTTTGCCCTTCAGCTGTGCTCTGAGTCCATTTGGTACGTGCTAACGTTGCACAGGCCAAATTTGAAAATAAGAGTGATTTGTGTACCAAAAGATGTAAATGCTAATATACAAGGCCACAGTATCACAAAAGAGTATTTATTTAGCTTGCTTGGTTTGGTGATCTGTGTCACGCCTGCTTTGAAACTTGCTCTTTGCATCCTCGAGCCAGGAATCACACACACCTCATGGACAAACACCACTTGCATAGAATGGTAGACCTTGTCATAGACTTTGCATCTGAGACGTTGAAAGAGGATTTTAACAATAAAATTGTGCTCTTGAAAGTCTGTATTTTGCATAATCAGGTTTTTTTTTTCCAATCAGCCACTTGGTGCTGCACAGTATATTCTCAAGGTTTCACACGCGTCGTGTTGTGACTCAAGATGAAACTAGATAAAAATTAATTACACTGACATCCTGAGGCCATTCGGGCTAAATCACACTTCAACTCTGGGTCAAACCGATTCTCAAAGAGGATTGTTTTGAGTTTGTTGTGGTATTTATAAGCTTTATATGAATTAGGTAATGCCTCAGTGTGTGAAATAATTTCCTGTGTTTTCTCCCTATCGCTCCAGTGGATCAGAAAACCGGTGATTAACCAAGTCTCCCATTTTTCAGTAGTAATGGGGTATAACTTATCCTAATTGGTCAGGCCTCATTGAGCTTCACGAATAAAAAAGCCCATCCATTTTCTGAGTGAAGACTGGCCTCTAAGTGGCAGGCCTCGACTTCCATGGAGCCAACCCATTGTGCACTGCACCCTCTTTGTATGTGTTGGCTATTAAACTCTCTTTCACACTATTTTTCTGAAAGAATCTCATCAGGCTTTTTCTAACAAAGACACACATGGATACACAACTAGCCCCGGAAAGCCATGTCACCACTATTACTGCAAAGCTGCAGTGTTTTATAAGCAGACTTTCTTATTCGCCCTTAATTAAGCCATTCTTTGGCTAAAACAGTCACTCTGTATTTCAACCTTTAATAACGTAGAGCAGGTATGTTTGATTCATAGCGGCGGTTGAAGCGGCGAAAGAGAAAATGAAGAGGAATTTCAGTCCAGCGTGTGCCACAGCAAGCACTGCAAGCCATGTTTACTCTAAAGTTTGTCGACATTTGCATTTTATAGTTCCTGGAAGTGTCGGACCACTCTGTCTTTTCACAGTCTTTCAAATTTGCATACTAGCATTTCATTAGCTGGTGAAGAGTGCATCAGCCTGGATCTATGTGGGAAATCTGTTTGGTCCCTGGTGCATCTGAAATTTTGATTTATAGACAGTAAATCAATCCTTTGAAGTTTAAAGCTGCATTAACCCTTTGATGCATCAGTGATCAGAACCTACACTCTTTCATGAGTGGGTCATATCAACCTGTAATAGATTCAGTGTATTTTATGTAACACATTTAAAAGTGTATTTAACTAGTGATTAACAGGTATATTTAACCATCCAATCAAACTAGCAACCCCACCTACCATATGGGCTTTCAAACTAATTATGTACTGAGGCCATGCAAATGTCAAAACAGATAGATAGATAGATAGATAGATAGATAGATAGATAGATAGATAGATAGAGTACAGGCCAAAAGTTTGGACATACCTTCTCATTTAATGCGTTTTCTTTATTTTCATGACTATTTACATTGTAGATTCTCACTGAAGGCATCAAAACTATGAATGAACACATGTGGAGTTATGTACTTAACAAAAAAAGGTGAAATAACTGAAAACATGTTTTATATTCTAGTTTCTTCAAAATAGCCACCCTTTGCTCTGATTACTGCTTTGCACACTCTTGGCATTCTCTTGATGAGCTTCAAGAGGTAGTCACCTGAAATGGTTTTCACTTCACAGGTGTGCCTTATCAGGGTTAATTAGTGGAATTTCTTGCTTTATCAATGGGGTTGGGACCATCAGTTGTGTTGTGCAGAAGTCACGTTACTACACAGCCGACAGCCCTATTGGACAACTGTTAAAATTCATATTATGGCAAGAACCAATCAGCTAACTAAAGGA
>OMLB01031738.1:6600-27250 GCA_900302555.1 Myripristis jacobus
AATTTGGATGCATCCGCGATGAGAGTTTCAGGCTGATCCAGTTTTCGATAATCTCATCGTACAACCGCAGCTGCACTCCTCCTGACATCTACCAAAGCCGACCACGGATCTAACCCATTTAATCACTCCTTTCTTGTTCTCTTTCTAAGCTCACGCTGGCTGTGACATATTGAGCCGGCAAACTTTCCATGTTCTCTCAGAGAAGGTCATTGGGCCAGCCCCAATCTAGCCTCTGAAACCAAGCCAAGATTTCCACTGCTGTCGTTCAGATTAGTATTAGACGTGAGCGCCTTTCCTAAGCAAATCAGACAGTGTGAAGGACAGAACCGTTCTTCCATTCAAGCACGCCCGCTTCTTGTTAAAGAGAGACAGGGCAATAAGTTGTAGGACAAAGGGAAGTTTGTGGGAAGTCTTCACATTTCATCAATGGTTATTTTTAAATATGACGAGCTGGTTAGTCATGTTAGATGAAAACAATTGTGTTACACTGGGTAGAAGCATAGGAGCAGCCTGAGGCCACGTTGTATGACTGGACAAATACCACATTACCACAGTTACCCCATAATTCTGTACCTTACTGAAGCAGGCACTATTCATATCGTTTTGACTAATATTTTTTGGGTTTATGTTGGAACGACGGCACTTATGAGACATATTTTCACACTTGCATCAATAAATGCCTTAATTAATAATTATAAGGATAATAACTGAACATTCAAAATGCTCAGCAGGGCACCAGGCACACTAAGTACCTTGGATACATGAACATGAGTTTGTCTTTTCAACACCGGCGCGGGGATCACTCACTCTGAATAAGTAGGCGCTGGCAAACATGATGCAAGGACAACGAGATCTCGCCTTCACCGCAGGAGGACATGCAGTGGCTGTGAGCATTTGGATATAAAAGGCAACATAATTCAAGAGTTTTTGTTGCGAGCGTGAACAAATTTGGTGGGCGAATTGGTATCGATTCAACTTCCATAGCACTTGGAAGGGCAAACTCGCACCTGGACTCAATCAACGTTGATTGGAGAGCGGCAGCTTGCCCGCCTGCATGCAACACAGCTGATATGGCTGCCCGGCCAGCTCTGCAAAGGAGGAGTCCATGGACAAACTTAGCTCTTGAGAAAGCTTGGTAATGTTCTCCAGTTATCATTTCGGATTTAACTTCCTTTTTTCTTGTAAGATGAGTTGAATTTTTTTGGGCAATGCCATGCTTTGTTCTGTCACACACCATTAAAAACATTAGCCATCTTAACAAGTAATTTTGTCCCATATACAGTCTTAAAATCAAATTTGGTCCAAAAAAAATGTCAGTCATGAGCTACCTCCCCATGTTTCTAGTGCTAATGAAGTTGTTTCCAGAATTTTCTTGACTCAAGTGTCTTGGTAACACTTTACAATAACAGTACAACAATTAACGTTAGTTAATGCCGTAATGGTTAATTAACTGTTTGCTAATGATTATTATGGCATTTACTAATGTTAATAATATCTACAATAACCCTTAAATAACATATAAATGAATACCTTAGCATGAACAGCATTAGTAAATGATTCTTAGACACATTAGTTAACATTTAGTTAACTGGTACTTAATGTTTATTACCTGTTACTTAATGTCTATTCCGTCATTAACTAACGTTAATTGTTGTACTCTTATTGTAAAGTGTTACCAATTAAATTCAATCGCTTTACTTCTTCATCTTGGAAAATAATGGTGTATTGGTGGAAATCAACAGTAATGTCATGTTGAACGAGTAAGCGTGAATAAAAATAAAAATCAGCTTGTAAAAACACCACTTTTTTTGAACAGTCATGCCTCTCCCATCAAATAAAACTGCCTGTCTGTCCCTGGTTGATCGCTCTTTGGTTTATACAGAAAACGCCTCAATTTAAAGAAGCAAGAGGCTGTCAAAATGCAGCTGAAGCGAGACTCCAAACACCATTTTGCCCACAAAGAAACTCCTTCCACATTTTTACCATGCTGACCCCAAATTAAATGATCAGTGACATCTTGCCAACATGATATGATTTATGTTTGAGTGAAGCCGCAGATTAAGAGGATGTTTGTACACAGGACTCCAGCGCACTGCCTCACACCTCCTCACCGCCATGGTGCTCCTGCTGATGTCCGTCACTGTGCTGCATCTGATCACTCTGGCCATGCTCCTCATCGCCACCATAGAGAAGGTGAGACCCGCATAAGAAACCAGTTTGTCTGTTCACGAATGCGCCCCCTGCTGTGTAACACTACGTGTTGCGGCCGGCCACAAAAATGCTGAACGGCAACATTGTGAAACACCGCTCTCCTGGAATGTGGTCTTTGAAATCTGATCCGATTAGTTCTTACGAAGTGCTCTTGTTGTGGATGTGTTTATCATATTTCTGGTCCTGGCACGGGGCCAAAGACGGTGATAAAAGTTCCAATTAATGTGCTCCTCTCTCTCTGTTTGTCTCTTGGTATGTGTCCCTGTCTCTCTCTTTCTCTACTTTCTCTAGTCCTGGTGGGTGTGGACAGATTCTGAAATCACAGACCTCTGGTACAACTGCTTCCATGACAATTTGACAAATAACTGGTTGTGTGCAGCTACTAATGAAAACGGTAAATTATTAAAAGGGCTTGTGCATGTGCATTCCTGCTTGCCCACATGTATGTAAGTGTTTTTTCACAGTTTGTGTTTTTGTGTAGAGCAGACTGTTTCTTTACAGAGGGGCAGGGTAATAAGGCTGAACAGAAACACAACAAACACAGAACTGAGAACAGGATTTAAGTGCTAACTGAAACTAATGAGCAAAGTAGGCACATGCTGATAAGACAGGAGGACAGGAAGGGAGCTGATTGGTGGAAACACAGGAAACACAAGGGCAAGGCTAACACAACAAGGCAGGGCAGGTGAAGAAATGCAGGGCAGGGCTACATCTAAACATGAGGGTCACACGGGCTACATTCAGACAGCCAGAAGAAAGATCTGATTTTTTTCCTCAGAAGGGAGCAAACAGCAAAAAAACTTACACTGAATGTGATGTTTTCAGCTCTGATATGAGCCACTTCAGATGTGGTCTTAATTCAGGAACGGGTCTGATTCCTGTGGCTGTGACGGCTGTGTGAACGCTCAGATCATTAGTCATGTGGGGGTTTTTTTCCCACAGAGCTCACATTACTGTCACATTATTCACCAGTTGTCAACTGTGATGGACAAAATAAAACATTGAGGATCGCAGCAGCAACAAAGAAAGAGAGACAGGAGGCTGGACATTTAATAGATAGAGGGGAAGACACTTCAAAGCCCATTTTTTGCGTTCCTGGCCTCAGCCTGAACAGCTGATGGACACCATTGCACCACTGTTACTGCAGCAAACTACTCAAGAAATTAATGCACCACTATTTCATTCATGCTGATGATTGACTGTCATGTTAATGATATTTTCTTTTAGCATGTATGCTTGTTGTAAATGTGATCATCACAGCAGAGATCTGATGTCAGAATCAGGTCACAAATAAAGATGAATGTGAACAGTCAAAGCAAAAAGATCCAATCTATGAAAAAATTGGGTCACTTTCAGCTGCTGTGTGAACGTAGACAAAGATAGTCTGAACAAGGCCAAAGAGGCCCCAATGAGTATTGAAAATTTCAGATTCAATCAGATCTCTTTCACATTTGAGGGGAAAAAACAAGGTCTAGGCCACATGCTACTGGTTGTCTGAACATAGCCACAGAGCAGGAAAGAAAACCGAGACTGTGAAAATGCAAGGAGAAAGCATAAAATAATCAGAATCCAACAAAGGATCATGACAGATATACAGTACATTCATGACTGAAGATTTGTTTACTTTAAGTGTCTGTCAGACTCTGACGTCATTGTTTTGCCTGCCGTCCCAGACTGGTTACAGTCCGTCCAGGCCCTGATGGTGCTGTCTGCGGTCCTGTCCTCCATCTCCTTCCTGGTGTTTCTGGGTCAGCTGTTCACCATGTCCACAGGAGGGCTCTTCTACTTAACAGGCCTCTGCCAAACCTTCTCAGGTGTTTGTTAATCCATAGGACACTTAACAGTGTAAACGAAACATATGCTTAAACAGATTCAAAACAAAACTTCTTATTCTTATTTCGTCTTATTTATGTCAGTGTGTAACAGCCTAAAACTAGATTTTGAAGTTAGAACAGTTTATCTTACTGCTTCACCTTTGCTTCCAGTTGAATTGGTTGTAAAGTTGAGAGGTGGAAACTGGACGAAATAGATTCAGGATCTATTTTCTATTCTTTACAAATCATTCCTATTGACTCATTTTTGATATGCTGAAGGATTAACCCAGATTTAGGGTGTAAAGGTGCGCTATGCAAAACAGCCAAAGGTCAGTGAAAGTGAGGATCATTTTAGAGCAAAAATGTGCACGTAATAGAGCTTTTTCACAGCAGCTAGTTTGACATGCAATAGCAGGTAAACACAGGTGTTACTAATGACGTTAATTACACCCGGGCCCTGGCTCCGTTAGACCTGCATGTAACTAAAGCTTAATTAGTGTTATTAGTAACACCTGTGTTTATCCTGCTATTCATGTCAAAATGGCTGCTGTGAAAGAGGTCCAGTCATCAGCGAGCTGCGAGTGAATGAAAACCATGCACACTCAGCCATCAAACTGCACACTTCTTCCATGTTTTTTTTTTTTATCCGTGGAGTCTAAATGGTTCTCACTTTAAACATTTAAATCGACCCCGGCTGTCATAAAGAGCTGCGTTGTTTCAGCCGTGACGGAAGATTTAAAGTAGACATTGTTGCAGTTTTTTTCCAAAGTAAATAAACTGTATGACTATGACCTGATAATGAAAATGGAGGACACTTTTTTTTTTTTTTTACACTTGTTTTTTCTTTTGTGACTCTTCAGGTTTCACCGCCTTCGCTGCGTGCCTCATTTTCACGTTCCACAGGAAGGAGATCTTGGACGACTCCAGAGATCTGACCGCGGGACACTTTGGCTACTGCTTCATCCTGGCCTGGTTGTGTGTCCCCCTCCTCCTCGTCAGTGGAGTCCTGTACGTCCACCTGCGCAAGAAGCAGTGAGCCAAAAAACAAAACAACAAATTCACAAAACAGAAAGGACAAGAGGGAAGCCAAGGCAAATGACCTACATATGATGCTCTTTGCTGATGATCATCCACCAGTCATCAGTAAACAAGTCCTCCAATCCATACGACCACATAGATCGTTTGCACACATAAGACACAGGACGACAAACAAGGAAATACCTCTTTATAAAATGAAGCTTTATTTTCATTTGATTGCATATTCACAGAGAACAGAAGTTTTGTCATGACAACCGTGTTATGGAGGACATTACATGTTTGTGTAGACACATTCTTGAACTGAAATATAATAGAAATTCACGTTTACACCACAGCTTCCCCCCGTGCACAGTGGATTGTATGATCTTGTAACACCTTGCTGCAAAAATGTGCATATTAATGAGGAAAAGCAACCCACTATAACTCCTTAATGCTTCATGACAGGGAGTTCATAATCCCATTCATTTATTACACAAAGACACACATGTTGGCATATAAATATTTGCTAATTAACACATTAATTAGCTTATTTATTTAGCTTATTTTATGTGATTATGTTCAATATATTATTATATGGTAATCCCGCCATGTGGTAATGATTTTGGGACATTAGGTAGCTCAAGTGTCTCATGTTTTTGTATTGTGTCCATTGTGAATATTTACTTATTAAACCATGCATCCTAATATGTAATGTGCTGTCACCCATTATGTTTTGTTTTTACTTTCACCACATGCCTTAAGACATGGATTTTACCGGAGGATTCATGTGTTTAATGGACTGCATTTGAGGCAGGCTTGTTCGTTATTTTGTGTCAACATGTGTAATACATACCGCACCGCCCGTGAGCTATGCTGGTGTGACATAGGGCGCTCAGAGGGGTGTGCAGGCTTTGTCTTTGAGTTTTGCTGCAATCACTGACACTCACTGTTGTGGCATTCATGGAGGAAAAATGCTTCCAATGTATTTTAGAAGAACAACAGATGCAACACAATCAGCTGATAACATCTGGAAAGAAAAAATCCACAAGCAGATAGAGATTCAGTGGTGGATCACCAAGAGGCTGGCTGAAGACACACAAGACAGTGTAATATATTTCCATCTGTGTGTATAGCAGACATGCATACACCTTAATATTGTAATTTTATTTTTGATAAAGTTACTATAGCTTCCGACACCTCAGATAATAAGGCAATTACAATGTCTGGAGTGCTACTACTGCCTGAAAACCTACCAGTCAGGCTCAACCAGTCAGAGGACAATCTCAAAAGGGAAACTATGAAATGAATGAGAGGCTCTTTCTCATTGGCAGGCAAAGGAATCTGTCAACTGCACAGAACGCAAGGATCCAAGCATAATGTCAGTAAAACAGGCTTGGAGGGTTAAGGGGAAGGACGTGACGTCAAAGCAGAGGCACAGATGAACAGTCACAACTTCTTGGAGCTTATTTCTAATGCTTGAGCCTGAAGGGTGAGATGTCCAGCCCATGAGGTGAGTTTCTTAATGCTTCAAACTGTTTTGGTGTTCAAACTGTTTTTCTTTACTGACAAAGTAGCATACAAGGTATTGATTACTTCTACATGCTGATTTGTTTCTTTTGTCACCGCCAGGCTTGTGCCTTGCTTTAAAGCTGCTGATTCTAAAGTGTGCTTAGAGACAAACTTGCTGCATTTTCTGACAGAGGAACACCAAGAAACTTTTACATCAAGATCCTCAAGATATCAGATGTGTCCGATCAACTCGTGTCAAGTGCAAGAAACATGAGAAATGGTACTGAGCACGCTTTGTGATTCTTTGCTGGAGGGATCAAAGCTATGATCACCTTTACTTTTGGACATGCTGACATGAACTGGCCTCTGGCGGTGTTGTCCTCACAGAACAGAGGTTGGTAGTTGGATTTGGGCTAAAAGTTTCATACATTATTAGACGGCACTGATTGCTTGAGACTGACTGGGGTGCAGCCATGCCAAACTCCCAAGAGCAGAGCCTGGATGAGGATGTAGTCTTCATGCCGGTGACTGAGTCCAGCCCAGCGTTCCTGCACTGTGAGAAGGAGCGTCACGCCATGGAAACGCTCATAAGTGCAGGTCCAGCCGCTTTCTACAGCTGTCTGAGTGCGGATCATTTGAGCTGTTTCCTGTCTCCTGAGGAGGTTCGTCAGATAGTTGCCTGGGCACAGGAGCATCATGGTAGCCAGCTGCAGGTGAGAGGGGAGGAGAATGGAGAGGACAACGGCCCCGAGAGGGAGGAAGACCTCTCTGACACCTACTTCCCAACTCAGTCGGACACCCCTGCCCCGTGCCTGGAGCTTGGCTGGCCTGAGAAAGACTTCTGGATGGGACGGGATTGCATCACAATCCACACTACTCCCCCTGTTGAGGGACAACCTCACATCAGAGAAATCATCCGACGGCACTTGCAACGGGCCAGTCAGGTGTGTAAATATATCTGTCAGACTTTCAGGTTTGAAGCAAAATCATCATCTGATCATAATAAAGAAGAAGACAGGAGGTGGAGATGTTGGAGAGGTTTTTTTCTTGGGGGTGGGTGTGAGTCTCTGTCAAAATGATTCTGTCAATTACAGTCTGGCTGAAATTTTGTGTACTACACAGGTGATTGCCATAGTGACAGATAAATTGACAGATAGTGCTGTAATTGGTGATTTGCACTACGCTGCCTCACATGGCGTCCCCGTTTACATCATCCTGAACCAGAGGTCCTTTCAGGAGAACTTCACACCCAACAGGCTCAAGCATCCGGTGAGTCACGTTTTATTGATCTGAACACAAATCATCACTCACAGGATGGACATTCAACATAGAGTTTGACATGACAACGAATAAACCACATCATTTCTATTTGCCAAAATCAGATACCAGCAGCCCAACGAGTCAACATATTAATGGGCTATTTCATAAGACAGCAACAACACTGGCTATTCAATATAATGTAACAACAGCAACAGAGCTCCACTGATAAATCTGCTGGCTGATACTGTCAGCAGATACTGGCTTATCACAGTTATATGAATAACAAAAGAAATGCTATGCTTAAATAGTTTCCCCATATAGACTCTTCTGTTTACAAGTGTATCACAGCTGAGCAGTGGTACTTTTTGTGTAAATAAATTATTGTATTATTGTTGAACAGGAAATTATCAAGCCTTTTTATTACAGTTTATTACAGCTATTTAATTACCACATTTTAGGACTCAGTCAGCCTGAAGTCTTTATGTATATAAGAAAAAATCACTGAAAATATTGTTATCTGGCATTTTTTGTTTTCAAAAATCCAGTATCGGTCGGACTCAAATCTGAAGGCTGGCTGTGAAACTATGTATGCATCGCTGTCACAAAAGGCCTGACACATCGCATATGCACTCTAGACAAGTGCCTCGTAAAGTGCCAGTGCGTGTTTTTCTTTAACCTTGACATGCTCATGTTAGGAACTGAATATGAGCATCGAGCAACACTCAGCTAAACTGGTTGCACAGCATTCAGTGAGGTTTGTGTTTCTCTCTGGTAATGAGGACCTGTGGTTAAAAACGCAGCAAAAGCATTCTGTTTAAAGTTGCTGTCAATTTTACTTTTCCCAGTGAAGACACATGTGCATGTGTAACTGAAAAGAATTTAAAATCTTCCACTCATAATATAGCTAAAGATATAATAATGTATGATATAACTATAGACTATTCACAGGGTCTTATTGTTTGGTGTGCTCTCACAGAACATGCAGGTCCGCGTTCTCGGGGGGAAAACCTTCTGCACGAAGACAGGAAGAACGGTGGTAGGTGAAATGAAAGACAGCTTCATTCTAGTGGATTCGGAGACAGTGATTCATGGCAGCTACAGGTAAAACAGCCACGTCTCTCAACACTTTCCTTTTGTATCTCTTACACACACAAGAAGGTGACATAACAGGCTCCGTTTGTCCTCGCCAGCCTCACGTGGACAGACGCCCACCTGCACCGGCAGCTGATCACTGTCATGAGCGGCCCCATCGTTGAATTATTTGATCAGGAGTTCAGGATCCTTTTTGCTGCTTCATTCCCCATCCCAGACACGTGGCAGGTTGCCAGTGTCCCAGTGGATGTACCCCCTCAGCTGCAGCTCAAGAAGCTGCCAGACCGCCATTTGCCAAACCACCTTCCCTTGGAGCCCATGACCAGCTCCCCTCCAGCGCCTGATTCTCCGCTGGACTGGGAATCCCTGGGGGTTGTTCCGAGAGACCTGGACCCGCCTGACCGTCCTGTCAATCACCACGAGGAGTTTGTGTCTGTGGAGAGGCCCTTCCAGAGCAAAATGCAGCTGACAAAAATGACACCCATTCTGGACGAATTTGCTCCCAGTAAAAATCGATTTCTGGATAAGGGAAGGTACACATAAAATCTCAAATAACCAAACGTTGCTCACCAGTCGCAAGTCCCTTGAAGTATACCATGCAAAACTGCTGATGGTTATACCGACAATGAGAGCCATCAAATTACATGCTTATTCCAAGTTTTATTGTCAGTTGGTTTGACCTTCTGCATTTATCATTGTGCACCTTTAAGTTTTTTTTTGTTTTTTTTTTTGAATGGAGTAAAGTTCCCAAAGCTACCTACCGTCCTTTGTTCAAAAGCTTGGTGCAGAAGGTTTGGTGGTAAAAGGAACAAGTTTTCTCTGTGTCTTTCTATTGAGTAACTTTAGCCAGGGACTACAGGTGTACATGTTGTTTGTTCATGCTTTTACCCTCCACCTCTCTGTACCTGCTAGGGTTTGGGAAAACACCACCGCAGCGACAAACAATCTGCAAGATAAATCAACTAGTTTCAAGTGAGTCGTGGTCACAGGCAAAGAAGAGATGTAATACTGAGTTAGGAATAATGGGCATCAAAAGTTTCCTTTTAATATTTTTATTTTATGGTTATTTTTTCCTGACATCTGATTACTTTCACAGCAACATCCCAGTCTCCCCGAGAGAAAGCTTCGATCAAATCTTTACATCACCTAAAGCAGAAATACAACAAAGGTAACACCAAAAAGATATCAGAGAACTTGATAAATATCTTCAAAGAATTTCAACCAGTAAAATCTGGGATCTGGAAAATGTTCTCCCCCTTTTTTTTCTTCTCCAGGGTGGAAAACAAACTAGAGCGTGCCTATCACAGACAGCTCTCCAAAGAGAGGGACACTAACTCAGACGACAGAACGGCAATGACACCTGGTGATAAAAGAAGGGATCAAAACTCAAGGCACGATATGGTGACCTTTAACTCCAGCCCAAGAAGAGAGCGTTCAAGGACGGAGAATAGTATTGAGGAGGAGATAAATATGGTAGAAACCAGACCTGGAGTAGAAAGCACACCTTTTTCTAGAGTAAGTCGCTGGTTCTGTGAATAGGCCCGGTGCTACCACTGTAATGTCAAAATACTGGAATTAGATACACAGCAATCGCAAATGACAGAAAACTGAGGTGCTTTTCTCTCCTGACAGAAACCTTTAATACTGCGAGTGCCCCAGTTAGAGAGCTTCAGCTCCCTGAGCGACATCATCAAGAGGTTAAAGACGAAGCGGAGCTCACCAGCACAGCCAAGCACAAAGACTGCAGTGTCGGAGATGAGCAGGTCCATGATAGACCTGAGTGTGCAAAACACAAGTTCTTATCAAGACGAGGGGGGAGTCCGGGTGCCCAGGCTGCAGGCCAGTGTAAGCGTGTGGATTGGTCATATTTGTAAATGTAAAAGCAAAAGAGAGCATTTGAGACACTGTTTACTAAGAGAGCATGTGTTTTTTCCTCCTCTCTCCTTGACAGTGCTTTGACCCTGGCCATGTGACGCCTGCTCTTGCCCTGATGAGGAAGAGGAATGATGAGATTAAATCTCTGTTCTACAGATCACCAAAAAACTTTGTGCCCAGCGCCAGGTCCCGCAGCTCCAGTTTGGGATTGCAGATGGACTGGAGGAGGTCTCTGACAGACAGGGAGGACTCACTTAATGAACTGAAATGAGGAGCAAAGAGGAGATACAAGAGCAATATCCTCTGTCCCGCTGGGGAAAGGCAGCTGCCAGTAATGCCAACTAGAGGGACAAGTTTTGACTTCTGCAGTGTTAGTAATTACCACAGCAAAGTGAAGCAGGCTGTGACCCTTAAAGCATAATCAGGCCAGTGTTGCTGGCATGCAGGATTTATGTTAGTTTCATCACCATGTTGTTGTATACTATGTGGATATGGGCATTATTGGCAATAAAGTCATAAATTATAAATATACTGACAGCTTGGGAAATAAAACAAGAACTTTTCATTCGTTTATAGAGTCTGTCACATTGCTTTCTCCCATAATTAGCTCAAATGAAAGAAAATACATAATCATTTAATCTATCATCTACGGTGTCATCGCTAGATGGCGATCACAGCAAGCAACCAAGTGGAGCACCGGCGCAGAAGAAGAAACCCCGGAAACACATGGAAACATTTGGAAATGTGTTCGGCTGTAGTTGAATATTCCGTTTTCTTCTGCTTGTTTTACCATTAATGTGAATAAAAACGTCGTGGGGATTTACCTGTGTGGCATTTTAGCTGACGTGTCGCAGATAAGCGTATTCAGCTTTTCATCATGGTTCGAGCGCAAAGGTGAGTTTAGTGAACGTCGCATTGAGCCTGCATGTGAGAGCTGAACTGGCCTCGCAACAAATTCATAAACATGTAGGTTGTTAGCTGACGTGTTGGGTTAAACCCTCTCTATAAAATGTATTTTTTTCCGGTGTTGACTTTGTTGAAGTGCTAAACAGCCTTTTGTTTGTGTTACGGCGATAAACAACGGCTAATACGCCGTGTTGCGCAGTATTTGACTCCTAGTAAAATGTGTATTACGTACAAATACGCCGTAAGAAAGCGGCGAGAGGAATATGCAACATGTTATGGTTGTAATGCAATTGTATTCTCATTGGTAGACTTTGCAGTTTCAGTTCAGACTTTGCCTGGTTATGATGTGGCGAATCAGTTCTCAAAATAATATGCAACAGGAGTTCAGGACAACTCTTTGACCCCCTCCATCGCCCAAAATATAACAACATTTCCCTGTATTGATTATGTTTTTGTGTACGTTTGACATCAACACATTAAATTCAAGGCAGTCGTTTAAAAGTGCTGCATTAATTCTCTCATCCTGTGTGCCGTGCCCTGCTATTTCAGCATCAGAATCAGAAATTGACTCAGTTGCTCAAATTCTCAAGAGAAGAATTAAATTATAAGAAAAAGAAATTTAAAAAAAACGTGCATGAATCTTTCAAACTTTTAAATTCAGAAATAAAAAATTGCAATCAAACCGCATAGTCTGCCTTTGAAGCTGCAGACATTCACTCAGCGCCTCAAAGCAGAGATTAACACACTTGCGCTTCCTCTCCCGACTGCTCAGGGCAAAGAAACAGCAGAGGCCGAGAGCTGCAAAACGACATGATGATGATGACCCTGACGCCTACAAGGACATGCCCGTCCCAGATAAGGTGAGAGAGGACACGTTTAACACCACGGGCTCTATCACGGGACAGTGTCTGCACGTCGCTGCGTGACAGAAGACAGCAAGAAAAGACTGTAACATGATCTCTTGGATTGTTCTGGAGCAGAGATAAGGTGGCGTCAGTCTGAAATGTTTCATTGTAGTGAATGCCTGTTCTCATTACTTCAGCACATGAATGGGTCTTGGGATAGTGATTAACGGAGGCACAACAGACAGAGAGCAGGAAACATCTGATTAGAGTCTGTGTGGTGCATCCGGTCAGCCGAGGGAGTTGCAGTAAACTTTGAGATTGAATTAATCTACTAAACACTTCAATTAGAAATATCGTAGATCCTGTGTACTTTGTTTTTTTGCGTATTGATTTTTCACTGCTGTGTCATGTGTCTGTTTCCTTTTCGTCTCATTGAAATGAATACGCATTGTGCTGTCGGCTGCTTACTTGAACTGTAATAAACGTTCATTATTCCATCTTAAAAATAAATTAAGTAAGTGCAAATCAAAATAAGCCATACACACAATAACACAAAATAAAATGTCAGCGCTCGAACTCTACATCAGTGCACTCTAATGGTCCTTTGGTTTTTGTGTTAGTGAGTTTTGACTGAGCTGACAGTCTGATGTGAACATAACTTTTGTCTTTTTTTTCTCACCAGAAATCTTCACAGTACGCAAAGGACAAAATCGACGAGTTTCATGATGAGAAGATTGCAGTAAGTTTCCATCATCGGTGACTGCAAAGTAAATGTATGTATAATTTTCACGGTCTCTTACTATTTTACCATTATCTCTTTGCTATAGCAACTTCTCGCCCGCGGTGTTCATATGGACAGCGACCAAGACGACCTCGATGAAGAGGTACTGGACTTTTTGGACCCGTTTTTGTTATTTTGTGTTAGTATGTTTACCTTGTTTTTATTTGATCCGGTTCACGATGCCAGTTCAAGCTCAAATGAACTTTACAGGAGGAAGTGATGGCCCTAGATGACTCTGAGTCAGAGGACGAGGAGGAGGAGGAGGAGAATGAGAGAGAGGAAGAGAGCGACATGGAGAGTGATCTAGAGGGGAAGAGGAATGATGGTAAAAAGAAAAAAAGAGTCAGCTGACATTTAGTTTTTGGTTCTTTGTCAGAAAATCCTGATTAACTGACTTTGTGTTTTCTGTCTTAGATCTTCCTAATGAAATGGCATGGGGGAACAGGAAGAAGATGTTCTATGACTCCGATTATGTGGCTGCCAGTAAGCATTTTTCACTTCCGTCCACAGTATTGAAGCAATTTATGAGCATTTCAGTGCCCGTGTGGCTGATTTAGGTTGGTGGTGATGTGGTTTTGTGATTGCAGAAGGGAAAACACAGGAGGAGTTGGAAGCAGAGGACCAAGAAGAGGAAGAAGAGGCGAAGAATATTCAAAAACGCTTGGCTGCCAGTATGACTGAGGAGGACTATGACCTCAGCTTTTTTCAGGTATTCACATCTTAAAACATATAATATTAATTTCAGTCATGATGATAAGATAAATTGACACTTTTTTCTCTCTAATTTTACCTTTTTGTATGGCTATGTAAATGTAGGACTTTACCGAGGAGAGTAAAGATGAAGAGAAACATGTAGAAAAGGAGAGGATCGTCAAAGACTTGAAGCAGATGTCTCAGAAAGAGAAGATGAAACTTCTGAAGAAGGAATCACCAGAGCTGCTTGAACTCATTCAGGACTTCAAGGCTAAGGTAACACACACACACACACACACACACACACACAGCTTACACGTAGCTTATGATTCCTGTGGAACAGCATGTAATGTCTTCAGCTCTGTGTTTCTGGATGATGTGTGCAGCTTGCAGAACTGAAGGACGAGCTACAGCCACTCACAAAGATGGTCAAAGAGGGACAGATCCCACCAGGAAAGGTGAACACAGTCTATCTCGATTTGTCGCATGCTGAATTAGCCGTCAGTCACTGAGATGAGAGAATTTACTGAAAACATACTTACCTGTTATTTTGCCTCTATTTTACAAAAGGGCGCAGACTATCTCCAGACAAAACAGCAACTTTATCTCAAGTAAGTTTAAATTTAATTGTAATATCAGCAAGTCACCTTCTCTGGGGATACAAAGGTCCCCAGGTGGCCAAGTCCAGGTGGCCAGCACTGTGGCAATTTATGAATGTGGCATGTTTTGAAACTCTTTGGGACACCCCGCTAGCTCACCGGGTGGAGTGCGTTCCACTTGTCACGGCTGAGTCCTCACTGCAGAGGCTTGGGTTCGATTCCAGACCAAGCCCTTTGCTTCATGTGCTCCTGTCTCCCACCAGTGTCACTATCGAATAAAGTGACAAACAAAAAAGAAAAACTGTAATTTAATATTGCAAGTGTGTCTGAGTCTTTTGTGTGAGCATTTACTAATCATTTTTTCCCCCGTCAGTTACCTGACAAACATCAGTTTCTACTTGGTGCTCAAAGCCAAACGGATCCCTGCTCATAACCATCCTGTAATCGAAAGACTGCTCACCTACAGAAATGTAAGTCTGACTGTTACTGCTGATCTGAATATGCTTTCACCCTGCATATCTGTTTAGCAGTCACAAGCTCTACACTTATACTCTTTATTTATTTAGGACATTAGGCTGTAAGTCATTAGTTTGATGGTTCATTGACACTCTTGGTGTCATAAAGTGGCAGGATTAACCCTTGCAGTAGGATGATGTAAGTGAGATTCTGCTCTGACCGCCATGTAGAGGAGAGCAGCTGAAAGAATTTCCTCGTGGGGATCATAAAGTGTCTTGAATGTTTTGATCACTCTCCTGCAGCTAATCAACGAGCTCAGTGCAGTGGACGCCCGACTTGCACCGCAACTTCGCAAGCTTCTAGCTGGAGAGCAGAAAGATAGGACTGACCGGTGGCCAGAGAACAACAAGCAAGCAGGAGTCTCCAGCAAGAAGGACAAGGTGAGACATGTGAATCCAGACATGATCAATTTCAATTTGCCATGGACAGTATACATGGAACATCATGGAGCTGATTATAAATAACCTGGTTTCTGCCGTGTTGCTAATGAGTGCTCTCCATCCCCGCTGTCGGTTGCAGGGCTCAGCGGAGGCAGCGCCTGAAGCTGCAGCAGACTCAGACTCTGATCTGGATGAAGAGGCTGCCCTGCGCTTCTACAGAGGAGTTGAGGAGAGGTTGAAGCAGAAGAGGAAGAGCAACAGCACAGACCCGCTGGCTGAAGAGTGAGTGTGATTTGCATCTGAGTCCACAGAGAGTACCCGGGACAGAATCAATGGGCGATCTGAATTTATTATCCTCTTTGTTTCAGACCAGAGGAATATGGAGATGAGGAGGAAGAGATTGATCCAGATGCTAAGAGAGCCATAACCTACCAGGTACTGTTTTACACTCTCCTTGTCATTGAAATAATACATATTAAAGGGCCATTAAGTAACAGTGTTTTTTTTGTGTTGTTTTTTTTTTTGTTTTTTTACTGCAAAAACAGTAAGGGTGGGAAAATGATTTGTGAAAAGCAAGTTTCTGGTGAGGTAATTGTTGAGTCACTGGAACTGATCAGCAATCCTCTCAGATCTGTGTAGATAAATTATGGTCACCCTGTGCTATTGTTCAGATAGAGAAATTACTGCACGTTTAAATGGTATGGCAGCTGTTAGTCATTCAGTTTATTGAAATCATTCTTGTACAGTTTGGATTTATTACTTTATCTCAGTTACATGAAGATAAATACTCTGTATAAAACATTACATCAGATTTCTTTCAGTACATTCAGTTTTATGTCCCTCATATATGTATGTCATACATTTCATGTCAGACTTTGTCTTATCTCACTTTTGAACCTTTGTTTTGACCATGTGCTTGTGCCAAACCCACAGATGGCCAAGAACAAAGGGCTCACACCAAAGAGGAAGAAAATTGACCGTAATCCTAGAGTCAAACACAGAGAGAAGTTCAGACGGGCTAAGATCCGCAGAAAGGGACAGGTTTGTAACAAACACATCAATGATCAGGACATTTTCAATGTGTCCAAGTGCATTATTAAGGCTTCCTGAGTCTAGATGCAAGCATTCATTACTTTAAATCATAAGTTCACATTAATCTTATCAAATGTTTCAAAACACTGGACATTAAACGATTGTTCTCCATGGTGACCAGGTTCGTGAGGTTCGCCAGGAGGAGACGAGATACGGTGGAGAGATGTCTGGTATCCGAGCTGGAGTCATCAAGAGTGTCAAACTTAAGTAACCGACTGGCCGAGACACAACTGCAGGATGGGATAACCAATTTGATAGCCATGGGAGGAAGAAAATCCCATTGGACTGTAACTGTGTGGTTTTATTATGTGATAAGTAACTGTTAGTAAAGCATATCATTGAGTTACTCAGCTGCTATTCACTGTTGTACAAAAGACCTTGATCTGCCTGTGTGTTTCCATTGAACTGAACTGAATAGTCGAGTGAATAATTATTTTTAAACACTTGCAGCGTACTGTTGTTATGAATACCTTCAACCACTCTTTGGAAAACATTTAAAAAGGAAAAAGGAAGGCATTATGTGTTGAGTTACAATAATTCCTAAGGTTAGACGAACCTAAAACATTCAGTATATATCACTGGACTTGTCAGAGGAGCAGGCATAAATGATTATAAGCCATATTTAAGCCAAGGCTGATGTAATAGCACAGACACAACAGCTGACAGCCAGGTCAATAACCTGCACATGAGCGGCTCCGTCAGTGTTCACACAGTGTCAGCCAAGCTGCTGAGTGATGAACTGGCCGTGTGCTGCTGTCAGGTTGCTGACAATTTTCTCCTCAATTTCCACTTCGTTCTTAACATCCTCGTCTGTGAGGATCAGCTCGGCCTGGGTTTCAGGGGTCACCACCACCACGTAACCCCGCCTGGTGTCGAGGACGTTGGCCACCACTGCCTGGTGCCTGTAGGTGTCCAAAGCCCGCTTGGCCTTGTCCAGCAGGATGGAGTGGTCTGTCTCCAGCTTGAAGGAAATAACAAATGCCTGTGGCGCCCAGTCCTTAACGAGGGGGGACAGGATCTTGGGGACCATTTTCATGCTGATCTGAATGGAAAGGAAAGTATCTGTCACTGATTTTAAAAACAACAACTAAAAACAAGTAAACTATACTGGACTTGCATATTTTACTCACTTGAAGTGGTCCATTGGACGACTGGATTTTGTGTTCAGGCATCTCAGTTGCAGGGATATAGAAATCAGACACAGCCGCAGCCAAGTAAAACATGGCCTTTGACCCTGAGTACAGAAGAAACGTGAGGGATATTTGTTATTAACAGTATGCCAGATGATATCTCAAGCTGTAAGCCGGAGTTGGTCTGTACCTATAGCGCTGAGGGCCTGCGCCGCAGCCTTGAGGAGGTGCAGGTACTCTGACAGGGTGTTGAACTCGATGGGAAGCAGCAGTCCGGCCTCTTTCACCTCCTGGTATCGCTTCAGGACTTTGGCAATGTTGGGAAGCGCCTGCTGGTTGACCACCACTTGACCTGAGCTGCTGGGTCCCCCCTCACTCTGCAGCTGCAGCGTGTCCAGGAGGTTGACATGCGAGTATGTGCGTGTGTAGGGATACAGGGAGCGGTGTCTGTGCAGGAAGATGACCGCATATCCAGACTCGATGAAATACTCTGCCGAGGAGGCTCCTCTCCTGCCGCTGCTGAAATTATCCAGAAAGCGCACCGTGCGGGACTCCAGGGGGACTTTGGTGCCTCCGGACGTGATGAGGACCACCCTGCGGCCCATTGCCCCGTGCCGGCCCGCAAAGGCAGCCATCTCCTCTCTGGCCTCCTCTGCATGGGAGGGAACAGCAAACTCCTCGGCCAGCTTCCCATCAATGGTAGGCGCCCTGGGCTCTGCCATACCTGGGGAAAGAGAAGTCGACTGGCATTATCAAAACAACTGAATCAAAATGATGACCCGTGAACCAACCTATACACAGAGGAGACAATCCACAACACATTAGGATATATGAACCTTAACCTCGCAGTATATGTAGTATGTATTCCAGTATGTTAGCACGGTATAGTCAGTGAAATCGTAGACGTGTTTGATGACAGTATGAAGATGACCCCTGCAGGAGAGACACCGTCTGCTACAATCATTTTCACATCGCACACGCACAGTATCTACCGGCAAGTTGTCAGTCGTTTGCCATGTATTGCGCTGCATGTTGGTACGACAACAACGATATTAGTTAATAAGAAAACACTGTAAATTATCTTACTTTCAATTTCGAGGACAGAAGACTATCATACAGCGAGAAAACTTCTGCACTTCCTGATTGTGACAGATTTTCGTCGTTGGTCTTGAAAGCAGCAGCGGAGCTCTCACTTAAATCCCTGAGCGCCCCCCATGACTGTAAGTGGTACTACCATTGACGGATGGAAATCAACAGCAACATTTTCGCCTTTATTTGCAAAATCAGTGTTGGACTATACGTCCCCTTTTCACTGTGGTCTGTTTGATATAGCAGAAATTAAATTAAACCGGAACCGAAATGCTGAAGTTTCCTGTGCCATAATGCATAATGATATATCCCCACTGGGATATATAATAATAAAAAATTACTTATGTAAACACTGTGGTGTTTTGTACAGTGTCATACAATGCTCTCTCATGAGAAAATGCGTGAGAGACTAAATTGGCATACAAGACATGAATATCGCAGGAAGATCTGCCCCTACATGGCTAACCATAACCCAACCCTAACCCTAACCTTAACCATCATTAGCCAATCAGAGGCGGGCAGAGTGGGCTTTGCACGTCCAGCAAGTCAATTTAGTCTCTCCCGTGCCGGCACATCTGATGTCGCGCCGAGAGGAATGTACAAAAAAATCCAATCTAAAAATGACAGATATAAAAATGAAATGCATTATGAAACTGATCAGCTCAAATGGGAACCTACAAAGGCAGCTTGGCAAGACTATCTCAATTTTCATTTCTCAATGAGCAAGAGATAAGATAAAAACTCCCAACCAGTTGGATATTATATCAAATACCGGTAGCTGGTATTGGTATTCAGTGGGCCATCTGAAATTTCCACCAGCATCCACAGAGTTGCACTGTTCTGATGGTATTTTTCGCCCTGAAGAATTCCATGAGGATTTGTTGAAATTGTGAAGTGAAATTTAGAAATAGGCTAAAAAAATAAGCTCTAACAGTTGCTTCTCAGTGCAGTTGGTATCTCTTAAAAATATCTAGAGATGATTTTTTTTTTTCGTTGGAGGGATCTATACACACCCCTTTCTGCAGACTGGGGAAGACTAAAAGAAGTGTCTCTTGATTTAATGCAGAGGATGAAATCATTGGAGTGCAAACCAGTGTGACTTGTTGAGAAAAGTTAAGGCATGTGTGCCAGGCTTGCAAACCATGAAGCCCACTGTGGGGTCCCTCAGGATACATCACTCTTTTTGTTAGAGCAACAGCAAAAGATTTAATGATTTTTTTTTTTTGCTGTTATGATAAATATGAGAAAGTTTCCAAATCTCAAACAATCTGTGAGCAGTCCATGTGATTAGCCCACAAGAGGCGCTGCTGCACTGCTGAACACACGACCTTCTTATGTATGAGGAGACTGCTTGTAGTGGTACTTGGATATGACTTGATTGCAGTGATTAATGACAAAGAATGGACAGGATATGATGTTTCTATCCCTTGTGCCATTATCCAGAGTGAGCTCTCCCACTGAGGCCCGATTCAGAGCTGTCTCATAATGCTCAACCATCATACAAATGAGAGCCAGAGAAAATAAGATGCAACATATGATATGATATCGTATGTTTATTACAAATAACCCCCCTGAAACACAACTTAGAGAGTAAAAAAAAACAAAAAACTTTTATAATATGACAGACCATGATGAGTAGTTTCAGTCAGTTCAAAAAGCTTTGTACTCCAGGAGTTTTTTGGGATATTGGAAACAGAAGTTGTTCACATTTGTTTACCATACTGCAATAAATTGATCCTAACAATAATGCTGGTCAGTGCTTGAGGTAAAAATAGTAACCGGATCATATAAATGTTTACAAAATTTAAAGTTAACGCTTGCAAAAATGCCAAGAATGGGCA
>OMLB01031760.1:4167-15242 GCA_900302555.1 Myripristis jacobus
GACATACAGCACACTTTTTTTTTTTTATTTTTTTTTTATTTTTTTTTAAAGAAAATACTGGAGTCTTTGTGTTAAATTGTCTTAAATATTTCTAGGGAGGGGGTCCAGTAAACAGCTAGTTTTTTATTTTTTTTTTTTTTTTTAAATATGATAAAAGCGTACAATCTGTTGCACTGTTTGCATCATTACTGATGTCTATTTTAACCCACTGTGGCATTCTGGGTAGTTGCAGACAGTTTGCCCTTTTTGCATCAAATGCTTTGTCAGCCACAGCATCTCATGTATGATGCAGGCCAGCTGTCAAGGAATGTCAATTTGAGGCTAATAGACCATGAATTTGGTGTTTTTCAAAGCCAGAGCTCTAAGGATTATGGCAGATGTCAAGATTTAGAGCCATGACTGCCTCCAAATGACATAACTTAGTGCTGCAAGCAGCTGTTGATTCAGTGTAGGTTGATGTGAAACTGCTTGCTAAACCGATATTAATCGATGTATCTATAAATCACTTCCACATCAGTGATTTATCGGTACACAGTGTAGTTTTTGACCACTAGAGGTGCTATAACGCACATCAGGAAAACCGGGTCCCTGTTTTGTTTAACACCACATGTTTCTGCAGCATCTATGAGCAAAGGGGTGATCTATTACACACACTGACGTAGGCAACTTTAAAATGATGTCTTCCCCACAGTGTTTGGCAAGACTAGTTTATCACAAATAGCCATGGTGTACGCAATTTTTAATCTGGTTTGTTTCTGTCACTGGTTTTAAAGAGATGTTATGAATGGAACGCCTTGGCAGTGAGTCACTGCCAATGCAGAAGGGTACAAGGCCAGTCCAAGGAGGTCGGCAGCCATGAAACAAAATTTAACACAACAGTGTATGAGGGCCATTGTAAGCAAAAAAATTATGGAGCTGGGGGAGAGGGGGTTATATCTGAGATAAAAACTCTGACATTAAAGTCATAAATTTACAAGAAATCTTCTAAGATTAAAGTGGCATATTTATGAGAAGAAACAAATTTCTGAGAAAAAATTGAAATTCTGAGAAAACAAAGTCACAAATTTCAAGAAAAAAACTAAAAAAAATAGTTTCTTCTACTATGGGATTTAATAAGAAGAAAATCCTGGTGATTTGAGCCCAGAATCACAATCTTCTCATCAGCATCTGGACATTGAAGAGACATTGCCTTGACTTGGGCTGATTCAGAAGAATAGAGAGAACGTTTTTTTTTCGCATAAATTTGTGAGTTTTTTTCCTCATAAATTTACCACTTTAATTTCAGAGAATATCCATGTTTTTTTCTTGTAAATTTATTTAATCTTGGAAATTCTGAGTTTTTTATTGAAATATTACCCCCCGCTCCGACATCCCAGTTCTGAAGTTGTTAAGCAGTTGAATGTGCTCTCTGAGCATACACACTTTCAAGTGCTTTTGGTCAGAAAAATGGCTGTAAGTGGACCGGAGCTACTTTATGCTATAACAGCACAATAAAGAAAGGAAAATATGGATTATGTAATTGTTTCATTTAAAACAAAAACAAGTTGTGAAAAACAGAAACAATGAATTCAATTAGGTAACAATCTGAAAATTCAACATCATGATTATAATGACCAAAATGATCACAATTTTGCTACCGGATTTGGGGATTTTTTTGGTTATTAAAATATTTAATAGTGTTCATTTGCAGTCCACTTATACCTACAATATTTTGAGGCAGTGCTTGAAGGCACTGATCTAGGCTGCAAGTAATAGTGGATTAAATGAGCAAGACAACACCCACTAGTCTCTGAGGCAAAAGGTGGAGCCAAGGTGGAGTAATGCATTTGTGACCTGTCAATCACCAGGGAAACACAATCTGCATCAACACCCCTGTGATATCCTCTTGGTGGCATGATTATTAACAAAGTACAGGGCTAAAAAAAAATTTAGTGAGAAGTTGGACCGTGGTCTGATTGACTTGCATAGAGGTGGGCAGAGTTTGGAGCCTGCCACTAGATGTCACTAGAGGCACTGTCTTTCCTCCCACTTGGCTTCAAGGTTTGCCTGGAGGTTTGACTGCTTACTTCTGGACATCAGCTGTAAAATTCTAGAGGGCCATGTGAAAACTTTGGAAACCTCTTTTTCTTTTTAGTGACGGCGCGGAGAAGCAGCCTCTGGCTATCGTGGGCTCCCCTTATTGGATGGCCCCAGAAGTGCTGAGAGGAGAGCTGTATGATGAGAAGGTAAACCTTGTTCATCCTCATTGATCTGAGTTGAAGTAAACATCTACTGTAGTATCGTTGTCACCGACTCCCATTCTAAACTATGACACTATGGCCTTAAAGCAAAATGTAACTTTGGTAGAGTTGCGTTACATAGTCCATAGTGGAGGTGATATGAGTCCAAATGGTGTAAAATATCTTAATTAGCAGCTCCGTGCTTCCCTGGGCTATTAATCCAGAATGCTGTAGTTGAGTCTTTCCATTCACTTCCATAGTGCAGCTAAACCGCTCCCAAAATAATACTTTCAGCACATAAACAAACAAAAACAAAGCAGATTATGAGATTATTAAAACAAACAAACAAAAAACAAGTCCAAACCATTTTTTTGTGTGTGAGGTCATTCTTCCTGGAGCAAGGTTACCGTGTGAATGTTTCCTGCAGACATTACCTGCTGGATCTACTTTCCAGTTCAAATAGGAAAATAATAAGGAAAGAGCTGTTTGATTCTCTCAAAAATGGATGGAATTTGTTCCCATTCATTTATGAATTAAACATGTTATTTTGGGAGCGGTTTTGCCCAGCAATGAAAATGAATGTGGGGGTACAAAGACAATATTGTGGATTAATTGCCCAGGGGAGCTGTGAGTGTATTAGTGTTAAATGTATAACTGTATTAATGTGGTGTTGTTGTTTTTTTTTCGTGTTTGTTTTTTAAATACAACTTCAATAGTAGCATTTCTGGTGTTGTAGTGCACTTTACTGTATTGTGTGAATTCTGCTGTGTTGTTGCTATGAATTATTTTACATATTACATGCCATTGGACTGCTGATGAAAAATAGATGGCTCCCAACAAATCCATAAAAAGTCTTACATTGTCCTTCTTAAATTAATGATCTTAAAAGGTTCTCATAGGTCTTAACAATGTCCACACTTAAGTTGGAGGTCATTTGGTATCTGCACACATTGAGAATAACAAAATTGGGTAAGGTCTATACAAGTGCCACAATAAATCAATTACTTCAAACCCTTGTATACATGTGCTCCCCCAGTAATCGGGTTCACCCCCCCACCAGCAATCTAGCTGCCTTATGCCAGTTTCTATTAATCCTTACCTGATTCTGGCTCTCTGCTGACATGGCACTTGAGAAATCAGATAACTGCGGCATGAGGGCAAATAACCCAACTACTAAAGTGCATGTTAATGGAATAACTATCTAAACACCGGTCTTACAGTGTTTGTTTGCACACCTTTGCTTTACATAATACCATATTGTTTTCAGCATGCTGGTAAATGTTAAGAACATCACAGTTTCTAAATGTGTTCTGTTGTCAGTTGTTTGGCATCCAATGTTAATGAACTCATGTGGACTACGCAGACTTTTTACATTTTTTTTTGCTGATGTCTTGTTTTACATTTCATTTGGCATTAAAAATGTGTTAAAAATATTAAATTTAATCTGATTAAATGAGCATTTAATATACATGGTCCCTTACAAATAGGTAAATACCTATTTTATTCAGGTAAGCATGAATTTAAGTCTTGGAATACCTACATCGGTTGAACCTGTAATTGTGCTGTGGTCCCTCGTTTCTCTCCAGGTGGATGTGTTTGCATTTGGCATTATCCTGTGTGAGATTATTGCCAGGATTGAAGCGGATCCCGACTTCTTACCCAGGACAGAGGTAGGAATTCTGTGTGATTTGTGTGATTTTGGATTTGGACTTTGGATAGCGGTCAGCTCTGGACACTCCTGTCTCCATCTGTCAAGCAGCAACATCAGGCTTTCTTTGCAATGCACAATAACAGTTAGACAGTTTTGCACCTTTTCCACCCATCCAAAAAAAACAGAGCAAGGTTTACCTGTAAGATCGCAGCTCACTCAGTGAAACGCAACAGCCACATTTTGAAACGAGGAAATTCTGTCCAGCCCCATGGTGCATTTGAGGTGATGATGTATATTTCTTTTTCCAAGAATCCAAGAAGAGGCTTGTGGCAGTATCACATCAAAGGCATGGCTAAAATTGAAAGTTCCACAATAATGCAGCTCTAACCTCATTTTATGAATTGCCTTGTGGAAAATGGTTTTGTCTGGGTTGGAGTTAGAGGGGTGAAGCATTTCACGCTGACTGACTGACCTGAATTCACCTCTACATCATGCACCTATGGCTGAAGAATGTGTCCAGGATTGAGTTCAGTACTCACTGTATTGTTTTCTAAATGCAAACATGTGTCAGTAGGATACACACAGCAACATGCTACTGATATGTGCTGTTCTGGAGTGGATCACAGGACACTGTATGTCCCAAACCGCGCTCAAGGATTTGTGGCAAATGGAACTTTTTAAAGAGCAAACCATGGAAACTTAAACTTGGTAGTTGTGGTTTCTTGACCCAGATAGAGGCAGTATTCTGTTCCTCATAACTTATGATCACTGCTGCAGTGAGAAGACCTGAATATTTAATCACTGCAGTGGTGTGTACGTGTCTGTGTGTGTGCGAGTGTGTGTATCCAACCATATTTATAATGCAGCGTAATCCTCCACCTGGTGGAAAGCTAGGTGAACTACATGTGTGGGTGGTGTTTTTTATAGTCATTATTTGCCACCTCTGTTGTTCGCTTGGTTTGTATCTCTTATGTGAGAGCAATAATACATAAAGTAATCAGTGAACTGCAGTTCTCAAATTTGTTCATGGACGTATGTGTCATCATGGATTGTTTGTTTCACTATATAAAACACATGCATGCATACATAGAGCAGCAAATGTGGATTTTATCTTGTGTGTATATATAGTTTGTGTGTTCTGTGTAAACATGCATATGTTTGTGCATTTGTGCTTGAGCGTGTGTGTTGGTGTTGGTCTCGTGCTGTTATACTATTTGGAAGTGTAAAGATGTATGTGTGTGTGTTTAGGACTTTGGACTGGATGTGGAGGCCTTTGAGAACATGGTTGGTGACTGTCCACCTGCCCTCTTCAGCCTGGCTGTCACCTGCTGCAATGTAAGTGCTTTGCACACACACACACACACACACACACACACACACACACACACACAGACACATAAATGTGTAAAAGACTACTGTGGTGTGGGTCAGATTATCAAAGAGTCAGCAGCAGTACTACCATGACAGTGTATTGGTGCCACTGAAGGGAGGAAAAAACAATAACATGGAGTCGGGGGTGGGTGGGGGAATAATATTCCAATATAATATAATAATAATAATATTCAGAATTTCCAAGATTAAAGTCGTAAATTTGCAAGAAAACAACGTTGATATTGTCTGATGGTAAATATCTGAGACAAACTGACAAAGTTAAGAGAGAAAAAACAACTTAGATTATAAGGTCAAAAATGTATGTGGAAAACTAGTTTGGGCTCTACCATTGGATTCAGTCAGAAGGAAATCCTGGTGATTGGAGCCCAGAATCCCAATCTTCTCCTCAGCATCTGGACTCTGAAGAGACATTGACATTTCTTGTGATTGTGGGCTAAAATCAGCAGGATCTCCTTGTTCCTGAATCCCATGTCAAAGCAGAATCTGCTGAGGTGATCAGCTGCAGGCCTGAGACACGGCGAGCAGCAGCGTCTGCAGAGTGAGGCTGACCCAACCTCACAAAGTCAGTCCTTGACCAAACAAAAAAAAGGGAAAAATAAATTCTGAGTGTCTTCTTGTAGATTTGTGAGTTACATTCTCAGAAATTGTGAGTTTTTTTTTCTCGGAATAATACCACCCTCTGGCTCCACATTTTTTCTTTCCCTTCTCAGCAATGGTACTAATAAACCATGGTAGTAGCGCTGGGGCTCAGGTGCCCCCAAACAGTCATACATATTTCCTTTTTTTTTCAGATGAGTTCTGTGAGGCGTCCCACGTTCTCTGACATTGTGTTCACATTGGAAGGGATGGACAGAGGAGAGGAGGAAGATAAATCCATCGCTCTCGGTAAATGGAAAACATTGTTGGTAATAGGTATATAAAACTAACTCACAGAAGTCTGATTATTTTTTCAGTGCAATTAATATGGCGTCTGACACAAACGTGACAGCTAATCATCAGTTAAAGGAAATATTTTTTGACAAAATGTGGAAGGTTTTTCTCTGCAGCACCATGTAAAACAGGTAATGTAGGGTACAGACTCACCACATGACTTTTAGGCTGATTAAAGCCATGATTTAGCATTGACCAATATTCAAAATTACACCGAGCTAGGATAAACAAGGGTCAGTCATACCTATTATGCTGTATTGTGTGAGGGTTCAAGACTGTCTTTTGTTGCCTCCTGATCCATTTAGGACAAGTATTTTGTTCTTTGTTGGTTTCTTCGCACTTTTTACCATATGTGGTACTTTGGGAAATTATAATATGCCCTGTTTAGGGCATGTAGAGCCCTAAAAACCCTGTTTAATAAAACCCAAGTTTGTTATGTGCTCATGCCCCAGGCTGGATGGTAGAAGTCACACAAGTGTAAACCAACTGTAATTCCTTGGTCAATGCACTAATTAAATGTATTGTTAAATGATCGTCTTTGTTCCAGCAACACTGAGCTATCACAGCATTTTGTTGTTAATAGGTGGAAACATTAATAAAGTCAGTTTGGATTCACCGCTCTCACTCCACTTACTACAATTCTGTTTGCGCTGTGTGGTTTATGTGACGACTTTGTTAGCCACAGAAACAGAACATTATACGATGGTGAGAATCAAGGGATCCCCACATTATTTGCAAAATGGTTTGTTGCAATGAAAAATTTGGCTAAATTGTAGTAACTGGGCCAGACATTCAAAATCACTGGTATGCTCTTACCCATGTAGTGGTGTTTGCTGCTTTCTTCTAAGTTTGGCCCATCACCTCCTTCCTTGTTGCTAGAGCGAGTGCTTCATGGGAACTGTTCTTCAAAATGAATGAAGTAGGTCTGGCTGGGAAAACAACACAATTTAAAGTAGCGAACTAAAGCTGAAAAGATACTTTGAGGGATGCACAACAACACACATTTGTTTGGGATTCATTATCAATACTCTTACAATCAATACCCTTTGCTTTCAAAGTGGTGGAACTGCTTTTCCTCCCTAGAACTGCCGTGCATAAACATTCCAGGAAGGTGAACAGGACATAGTGCCACTGTGTTGTGGTACAGTTGCTGGTCGAGGAAACCAAGTGATTACAGCAGTTTGGAGGTATGGTGGCAAGAAAGAGTGTTGGTAATGAATCTCAAACAAACGTGTATTGTCATGGATCCCTAAAAACATTTTTTTTTCAGCTTTGGGTTGCTGCTTGAAATTGTGTTACTTGCTCAGCCAGATCCACTTGATAGATTTTGAAGAACAGTTCCAGGGAAGCACTTGTTCTCCTGACAAGGAAGGAGTTGACGGCTCACGCTTGGAGGATCAGGAGCAGATTTTAGGGCTGCTTGATTTAAAAACTCAAGTAGTTTGAAGTAGTGAAATAGTCAACTGGTGTATTCATTTTATGACGCAAGACAAAATAAATAAAATAAAATAAAATAAAAGCCAGTTATTAAGTATGTAATATCCAGTCATGTAGTGTTTCTAATTTTAATGGGACTTGAGGTTGTTTGGTGGACTGCGATTGTCAGATTACTTGAACACAGGGTACGGTATCATGTTGCTAACACTTCTAAACCTCCACTTCTTATTTTATCACTCCCCTTGGTCTCTCTCACTGTTTCTTACTCCCTTCTTGCATTTTCCACCTCCCTCCCATATTCTTCTCTTTTCCTCCCTCCTTCAGAACCAGTGGCAGTAGAAGTCAGCCCCTACCGACGCCGTAGCTCTCCCTGTCATCCCAGTGACCACATCCAGCAACGGTTGTCAAGGAGCCAGTCGGACATGCTGCCTTCTGTGCCCCTCACCCCTCCCCATCTTGGGACACCTGGGAGGGTCAACCCCTTCTCTCTGAGACAGGACCTGAACGGTGGGCGGTGTAAACTCTTAGACACGCCAAGCAAGTCTGTGATCTCCTTGACTTTTACCCTCCCAGCTCCTTGCGATCCCTGTGCCTCTCCCCACCTTTTAAGAGGGACCCCAGGGACCAGAGCGCCCCCAAGGAGGTGTCAGTCCCTTCCCTGTACCCCTGAGCTTGGTCGGACCATTACTTTGCCAAGAGGCCTGGATGGGAAGAAGGAAGCACAGGACGAAGAAGGGGGCATGGCAGTCAAAGGACATACAGAGGACAATGTGGAAGATGATGTGAGGAGGACAAAAGGGATATCACAGGAGGTGGACACAGGTGATGAAGGGTTAGAGGTAGAACAGAGGGAGGAGAGGGAGAAAAGACAATTGACAAAGGAGAGGGAGGAGGATATGATCGGAGAGGATTCAGGTCATCCTCTTGAACTGGAGATGGTGTCTCTGGGACGACTAGAAGAGGAAGAGGAGGAAGAGGAGAGTTTTTGTCAAACAGAGCCAATGGACTGTACAAAGTCCCCAGAGCCAGTAGAAGGAGTGCTTGCCTCCACACTGGGAAGACCTCTGCTCACTTCCACCTCCACTTCCTCTCTACAGACCAATGGCTGGCGACTTCCCATCTCCAACGGACCACCCTCTTTGCCTCCATTGCCACGACTGGATAATAACAACGGTTCAACACTCATGATTGGACGGCAGGTACAATGGGGAGGAGGGGGGCTGCTTAATGGTTATGGTGGAGCCCAAGTCCTTTCCTCTGAGCCTCCCAGCCATTCAGAGCAGGATGAGGTCATTTCCTGTCCAGGATGTTGCCTGATGGGTCTGAGTTTTCCTTCTGTGTGCCTCCGTGGTTCGGCTGCTGTGCCTGCCCCCCGGCGACGGGCATCACTACCACGGCAACGACCCTACCGAAACCTCAACGGAACCGTCACCGGTGGCGCTGCTTCCTCGTCAACAACAGCTGCCACAGCAGCCAAAGCTCTACTGTGTCGCAGCACAAATGGACTCGTAGTGGCCACTCCCTCGGTGCCCTGCGAGCCTGGCCGGCCTCTGCCAGAGGCCCAGACTTAGGCAATGCTCAGAATTGGTTTTAAAGTTGTGAGATGAACCAGCACTAAATGCTAGCTAGCAACCAACCAGCCAACCTACCAACAAGACATTTGTTGCTATGCTACTACTGACTTCTGACTATCAGCACCTTAGAGGTTTGCTGTTAATATGCTGAAATTATAGTGCATGGACGAGAGTGCCACTTGGTGGGCTAGAAGGATCAAACTGACAAAATCACTTTGACAGTCAGTGGCATGGCTCTGTATCACCAAGATGTGGATAAGCTGAAACAGCTTATCTACACAGCTGATCTACACAAAGTCAAAACAAATGGAATGGGTTGAACTTTGCTGATCTGACACTTAACAGTCAGCAAAAATAACATTGTACTGCCACTGGCATGGTGCTGACCCAAGTAGAGCAGCTAGACTGACTTCTAGTCAGGTACTGTCTAATCCAGGAGCCATGTGCTATGGAGGGCCAAGAGGCTGCAGGTTTTCATTCCAGCCAAAATGACACCAGGTGATGTCACTGATTACCTCACCTTCAAGCAGAGAGAAGGGACTAATCAGTGAAATCACCTGGTGGAGTTTTTGGTTTGAATGAAAACCGGCAGCCTCTTGGCCCTCCATAGCACGAGGTTCAACACCCCTAGTCTAATCTCTGCTGAACCAAATCAAACTGAAGCTAGTCTGCACTGCACTGTGCTAGTCTAACTATATAGTTAGTTACATTCTGAAGCTGCAGTTTGCAAAATAGGACCAGGGCTGGTTTCAAGGCCCTAACACACCAAGCCGATGGCTGGGTGTCTGTCGCCAATGTTCGCACTTAACTTGTGCTGCGTGTCGCACACCATCAGACATCATCAGAGGCTGATCGGCCGATTCCGCATGTTGAATCAGAAAGAGCTTTCTCAGTGGCTGCTCAGCCTAAGCAAAACGGGGCATAAGAAGAGAAGAGGAAATTAGTTTGTGTTGAACAGACCATTTTAAAGGTTCCATTTAAGTGTAACAGAGCTGTCCCAGTGAGCAAGCATGAACAACACCACCTGTTACACCTAAATGGAGCTGAACCTTAATTGATGTCATTAGTAACACCTGTGTTTACCCTGCTATTTCATGTCAAAATGGCTGCTGTGACAAAAGATCTATTAGCTAACCTGCTAACTAGTTAGCATACCTTTTGAACAGATTCAGAATTGTTTTACGTACTTACACCAGTTTATTTCTCATCTCTCCACAATCCTGATGTTTCCAGCTTTTAAGTATGAATAAAGACCACTGCCCCCTCCTGTTATGGAGAGTTATTTCCTCTCAGCAGAGTGCAGAATGCACGAGCCTGTTGGCCTTCAACGGCATTTTTTTTTGTACAAATTTACAGCTTTTAGCAAAGCGATCTGACCGTCAGCCTCAGTTGGCGCTAGGCCTTTGACGTCGGCTTGTTGTGTCCCGGTCATCATATTGTTCAACATTTGTACAGGACAGACAAAATTTTTAAAAATGTGTAACTGCAGTGCTTTCTGTGTTTTTTTTTTTTAAGCAGTGGTGGATTTAAAAAGATGTATTTTTATTTGAACAGCTTATAAGCATTTTTGTAATGTAATTATGGCAGGAATTTAGGGGGATAATTTTTAACACATGAATAATACTGGATGGAAATATATATGCTTTGCTGCACTGTTAATAGCCTGGTCCAACATTCAGTGTGGTTTGGAACAGAGAAATGATGATGCCAGCACAGCAAAGGGGTAGGTACAAAATTATCATATGAAAACACTGTAACTGTTTTTGATTCTATGAAATATACTAAAATTAACAGTAGCTACAGGGAAAACATTTATAAAGTAAAGATGATATACGTCCTATGTTTTTTTTTTATATATAGCAGCTCACCTGT
>OMLB01031777.1:5980-21682 GCA_900302555.1 Myripristis jacobus
ACACAATGTTAAAAAAAAAAGAAAAGAAAAAAAAAAAAAAGTCGTCCCGTCTGGCGCATGTTTACTTTGGAAAACAATATAAAAAACAGTGCGCCGAAAGTCTGACATGCCATTTGTGTGCACGGCCTGAGTTTGCTTATTTTTGAAAGTGGGGCAACTGATTATTATCAATGTGAAACGCATTCCCAACCGAAAACACAAATGCCTGTTCACTCTCTGTGTCGCACAGGCAGCTAAGTACACGTCGGTCCAGTTGGCTGTGAACTGGGCCCAGATGAGATGAGATCTTTAATATTTCATGCCAGGGCATCGACCCTCTGTCGTGCAACTGGGGCCTCTGAGACCTGCAGATGTGTCGCATCTCCCACAGGCCCCGCGTACACACACACACACACACACACACACACACACACACACACATTCTGACAGTGTGCTGTGGTCTGTCTGCAGATTGCCCGGCAACAGCAGCAGCTTCTGCAGCAGCAACACAAAATCAACCTCCTGCAGCAACAGATCCAGGTGAGGCCAGTTTGTGTTTGTGTGTGTGTCCGTCCATGTGTTGGTGATGTGTGTGTGTGTGTGTGTGTGTGTGTGTGTGCATATGTGAGCGTGTGCATCTTGTGTGTGTCTGCATACTGTACAAGCACAATATACAGTTATGTGGTGATTGTGATTGTGACAGCTCGGCCTTCTTCCCATCATAAATCAGCCATCAGCATTCAGGCCAGAAGGGACTGAATCAACTTTGACTTCCAGTAGCCCCTCCTCTTCAAACACACACCCATACATACACACACACACACACGCACACCCATACAGGCGCACACTTCCCAGCAATCACCCGGTTGTCCAATCAAGTGGTTGTCCACCAGCACGTGCTTGACAGTGGCATTAAATGTCGGCTGCAAGACTCGGAACAATAATCGGCTTGGAAAACTTCAATTGTAGCTTGTGACTAGAAAACTGAAAGGGCTGTTCTGCTATTTTTGAAGGTATTTTACCTTGAGAGGTGCGCATGTAATGCTGTGTTTTACTTCACTGAAGCCCATAGAGAGAAGTCTACACGAAGGCTGCAGCATTTTTTGATTAATTATGTCTAAAATAATGAGAAGTACTCATCGCGAATTACTAGAACCAGGTACGGCCTTAAAATTGCTTATTTACTTTGACTAGCAGCCAAAATAACCCCAAAGCTTTCATTTTATAATGAAAAAGGCAGAAAAAATCAAGTGCTGTTTTTTTTTTTTTAACTTGATACATGATTAAAACAATTAAGATAAGGTAAGGTAAGATGAGACGACGCAAGACAAGATTGTGCCTTAGTGATGCCCGAGGGGAAATTCAGGCTTACTCCATTATCAGAATTGTAATCATTTCATTTTTCTGTTTATTGACTAATTGATTGATTGAATGAATCTTTTCTTCGCTAGTGTGCACCAAGCAATAATCCTTCAAAAGCACGCTGCCTTGCAAACTTTATTGTCCAAAATCATTGGTGGAAAAGTGGATTAGATGTAGAAAGAAGTAAATTTGCTCTAAGTGGTACAGAAGTTCTCCTTTAAAATGTGGAGCTGGGTCTTACACTCCAAAGAAAGCGGGCGGGTGTATATGTAACACTTAAAAAATGGAAGTATTGTCCTTTAGTGTGCGACACTAGGGCCTCTATACTCGTCCAGGTGGCTTGGACCGAATAGCCCAGGCCTTTGTAAAGGCAGATGACACTGAATTTTGAGCTGAGAAAGCAGGGCTTTGTATCTTAAAGAGACGCTCTGTCCAAGAAACACAGAGGAAGACACACACACATATATACACACACACACACACACACCCTTTCCCCTAGAGTTTGGCCATACACTGTTTGTGTGATAAGAGACCTTGTGATAGTGTGTGTGTGCCTATATGTGTGTCTGCAGCTGTGTTTATTTGTGTTGTGTACGCACATTTGTGCAAGTTAAATTCTGAATTGTTTTGTCCCTGCAAAAAGAGAGCATGTGTGTGTTTTCATGTGCGCGCGTGTGTGCACCCGTGCGCACGGTTCTCCGTCCGTGTGTGTGCCTGTGTTTGCAGCAGCTGTGTGTGTTAAGCTATAAACACGTCCGCTCGTGATTCACTCCCTCACGACCCCGCCGAGACAAAGCTCTCTTTTCCCATGACTTTGCAACCTTTTCCCAAACAAGCGTCTCTCCATTGAACAGGCCCAACAATAGTTTCTCACAAGCAGGGACAGCTGAACGCAGCCTCGTTAAGAGAGGAGCACAATCACACGGGCTTATCGTACGAGCACAAAACACACACACACACAAACGTATGTACCCGCACACACATCAAAGTACACGCAAACATACATACATTGGAAAATACACATAAACATATCACCCAGAGCAGAGCACACTCGCCCGACGATCAAACACACACTCATCATCAAAGACTTGGTCGAGAAATACACTGCTTAATCATTCATGAAGAGATTGTCCACACAATCCCACAATACAATGGCCTGCCAGAGAGAGGGCGCCAGGTTCAGCGTGTGTGTTTGTGTGTGTGTGTGCGTGTTTTGTGTCTGTATGATAAGCCCCTTGTGATTGTGTTTCCCCCTAACGAGGCTGAGTTCAGCTGTCCCCGTGTGTGTATCTGTGTTTTTGTATCTGTGTGTGCGTGTGTGTGTGTGTGTGTGTGTGTGTGTGCTCGCCTGCGTCCTTGGCTTTGTTAGGCCCAAACCCCCAAAGGCCTGTGAAGAATGCTTTCAACCGTCCACTTGGAAGAGGTGATGAAATGAAACGAATAATCAAGCTCATGAAAAAGAGAAGAGACTGACACAAATCCTTCACGAAAGGAGGACAAATTATTTATTGTCCTCGTGTCCGGTTCCTATTTTTCTCTCTCTCTCTCTCTCTCTCTCGCTCTCTCTCACCCTGAAACCCAATTCAAGCGAGCGAACACGCATGCGAGCGTCCACTATTTAGGCCAGCGGGTGCCGGGGCGAGCGAACAAACTCGCGCGTATTCGTTCACAGAGGCAGACATCACGGCGACACAAGCTAATCGCCTCCTTACAGGGGGGCTGATCGAAGTTGAGCTGCGTAAGTGTGCTTTAATTCAATCACACTCACGCACAATGCAAACACACACACACACACACTAGCACGGGTCATGTAGTTAATCAGTGCTCAGAAGTAAGTGATTAGCTGCTTTCTAGCTCGGCCTAATTGATTTTACCTGAAGTTATCGGTAAATTAAATCAATAAATTAACATCGGTTATGATCCAGCCATTCTGCTGTGGGAAGAGAACCCTCCCTGTGCACACACACACACTCCATGTACACACCGTGCACCCACACACACAGCCCCAACTGTAACTTTAACCGTAACCACTGCATCACCATCCTTAACCTTTGACCTCTCCACATGTAACATCATATGTATGGTGTTTACCCGTCACCAGCACATGAACGCCCACCTTCAACTCGTTATTCCACGTGAGATACGCCGGAGCGGTCATGAGTTTCCACGTTGTGAGATTCCTTGATGTGAATAATAGCAGAGAAAATAAAATTGCCTGTTGATGGCAACAAAGTTTTACTGATTTATTGATTTCATTAAATTTTACTTCGATCAGCTAATATCCTACAACACGCAACAAGCAAAAGGGGCATTTTTATAACGATAATAATAAGTCAGTAATAAGTCAGTTGTGCTCTGCTTGTCATTCTGCTGCCAGAGTAGCAGTCAGCTTTTCTTTGTGGTTCTATAAAGCCCCATAGAACAGGATTTCTAACAACGTCCTAACATGTTTGATGCATTTAGGTTGCTATGGTTGCCCATTATTTCCAAGCAGAGCATTTGAATTCGGACGCTCCTATGCCTATACCTATAGATCTATACATAACCTTAATCCCATACAACCTTTAATTCTAACTTTAATTCTAAGCAGTTTCTCACATTATGCTTCCTAACGGGGTGGAGTACAGACAGAGGTCCCTTGCTGATCTGTGTTAACCCACGTCTTGCCCGTGGCTCACTATTTCACGAGGGAAGTGACATCTAAAGCAGGAGAGCCTTTTCCCAAGCCCGATGGTGCATGCAGACCAAATCCGGCAAACAAACACGAAGATACAGCGGGCATCTATGATTACAGCAAGCCTCTCTGTTCCCCCTTTGGACGAGGCTTTGCACCACGCAAAGACTGCAGCTGACTGGACAGACACCCTGTGGCTGCTTCCTGAGTTTCAGCTTGGAACAAAAAAAATTGCTGTACAGTCATCAGTTTAATTATTTTCCAACTAAGCAGTGCACTAAAATGTTTCGGGAGAACACTTGAGCTGAGAAATAAATGATGCTGTTCCTGAGTCTTGACTCGGACCGTGTGGCTGCATCCCGAGCTTTTTAATAGGCAAACAAAACGTGCGTGCAGCTGACAAAAGCAACCTAAAATAAGTCAAATAACCCCGAAGGCTGCAGCCATCAGAATGCACCAACATTCACAACAACAGGAAAACAATTGAACCTGCTGGATAAACAGATGTTGGCGTCTCTGTGGGTTCCAGAAAGTTCAGCCTGCCAGAGCAACAGGTAAAAGCAGATGTTGACAGACTGGCAGATCAGTGGCTAACCTTAAGACTAAGCCTACCTGTAAGCATCATCCTAGTTCAGGACAGGAGGAGGGTGAGGATGTGTTTTTGGAAAGCTGGCTCTGATCTAAACCCCGCACTCTAACCCTAAACTAGCCCTGTGAAGAAGCGGCAACCGGCAAAAATGGCCTCAGCCTTGCACAAATGTCCTTTACTTCGACGATGTAAAGCTCAAACTGGTTCTCGCAAGAGTCGCAAAACAAGCACACACACTTTACACACACACTTTACACACACACATCCCCACCCCCTGCCAGGGGCCATCTTGTTAAGCTGGAAGGGGTGAGCTGAGCCGCGTTTCCTCCGACTTCCCTTTGCTTTCTCTCTCTCGCTCTCTCGTTCTAATTAAACGACTCGTCTCCGAGGCTCCCTCCGGTGTTGCCGGGGACGACTGTTGCCGCCGTGCAGGGAAGCACGGTCGGGATGAAAGGAGCTCACCTGCCGAGCAGCTCTGGGCTCACCTGGAGCACACACACACACACACACTCTCACTTATGCACACTTTAATAGAATATACTGGCAACATACTCGTACAACATATATTGAAATAGGGGAATGTGGGGGACAAACGCAAGCGCTGCATAATGAATCAAAACTTGCTCAACCAAAACACCCGTGCACAAGTGTGTGTGACATTGCTACCTCTGTGCCGCCGCCTGTCATCAAGAGTACCAACAATCCTACAGGTGGGAGAATGAGGAGCAGGCAGAGAGGAAGATGCTGAGAAAGGGTGAGGGAGGAAATGAGTGAAGCCACCTGACGCTTTGACGCTCAGGAATGTCGAGACGCTCCGGCGACAGCAGCTAATAAGCTCTCTATTAGGGCTAGGCTACATTGGTAACCCAATCGGTCTCACATATATATTTATCTATATATGCATACAGTATATACATGTACACACACACATGCACACCTCCAAGCGGCTGCTAATTCAGTCACAAGCCCAGAATGTGTCCACACCAAATGTTGTTAGCTCTGTGGGAGACGAAGGGGAAAACAAAGGAGAAAACACATCAAAAAGCCTGCTCTTCTCTCGCTCTCGGTCCTCTCTCTCTCTCTCTCCCTCTCTCTCTCTCCCACACACACACACACACACACACACACACACACCAGGCCTGTCTGTGCACCTCTGTACTCTGTGCATAGGAGCGGCTAACCCAATTGCCTGTGTAATTGTTTAATCACTCCCATTACACCGCAACCAGTGTAATTTGTGTTTTCCTTACACATTGTACATGCGCGCGCACACACACACACACACACACACACACACACAAATATGCACTGGCAACTAGCAAACCACCTTGTCCCACTGAGATCCACCCTCTCTCACATGCTTCCTGTCTGCCATAAACACACACAGTCTCATACCGTGTGTGTGTGTGTGTGTGTGTGTGTGTTTTGTCTCCTAACTGTGCAGCCATTGTGACATTAGCCCATGTGTGTACGTTCACAGCAGGCTCGCCTCTAATAGCCCTTGTCCAGAGAAAGTTAATGGACTCCTGACTAATATTAAAAGCCAGCTCTCTCTCTCTCTGTCTGTCTCTCTCTCTCTGTCTCTCTCTCTCTCTGTCTGAGTGCTCCATTCTCTCTCTATCTCTCTCTCCCTCTAAATTAATTATTGGTTCTATGGCTCGCACGTCCCCTCTTCAGCAATAGGTCACCGAGGTCTTGCATTAATTGCCAGAGCATATGGTCGCCAACAGATTTTAGCTGTGGGACTCGCACTTTAGCGGGGGCTATTTTTTCGCGCGCTCAGATGCGAGCCATATTGCGTGGCGCTGGCAGCTATTGTTCGGCGCATTAACTTCATAGAGCTAATTACTCCCCGATAATAACTTTACCTTGGAGTTTTTAGCACGCCGCGTGCCAACCAACCTGTTTCACACCCCATATGTTAATTAGCGGCCACATCTTCATTATGCCGCAGCGGCGCTTTAAGTTCAAGCTGTGCCGCCTGGCGCGCGGCGAACGCAGCCTCAGCTCGCTGCCAACTGCCCAACTCTTCCTCCTCTCTCTCTCTCTCTCTCTCTCTCTCTCTCTCTCTGTTGTTCATTCTGCTCTCTCTCTGCTGTTTATTTCCTGAGATGTTCTCTCGCCCGGGTGGTTCGTCAATTTCCTTTGCTCTGATTTTCCTTCTGTCTTTGTCTCTCTCTCTGCCCCTGCGAAACTTGCGAGGAGAAAGTTTCACGCCTTTTATATATATCTTTTTTTATTTTATCCCATTCCCAGCAATTTTTCTTTATTTTGTGTTCATTTATCGCTGATTAGAAGAGTTTTGTCAGATATGACTTGCCTTTTTTTTTTGTTTGTTTGTTTCAGGTTTCCTTTTTTTTTTCCGGTGGAGGATGGGGGGGTTCATTTGAACGTGCAGCCCCTTCGTCTCCACATTGGCAGTGTGATGTTTTATGTGTGTGTGTGTGTGTGTGTGTGTGTGTGTGCTGTAGGTTTTCATGTTTCACTTCAGGCCCTGATGTGCAAGAGGAGCTGAGGAGTGTGTTATTCCCCAAAGCGCCTGCTGTTTCAGATGTGTCTTTTCCTTTATGTGGGATCTAGAGATTGTCTCATAGATCTTTCCCCCTCTTTCACTTTCTCTCTTCTCTCTGTCTCTCTCTCTTTTCTTTTCTCAATTCATCTCTTTGTCTCCCTGACTCTCGTTCTCTGATTTGAGACAATTTGGCTTTTCTCTCCCTCTGCCTCCATCCTTCTCAGCCCCAAAGTTTACATTGAGTCACACCAGATCACGAGGCTAACATACTCAGCTAATAATCCACTTTAAATTATTGCATTATTGCATTGCCAGCACTTGAGGAAAAAAATATCAGATTAACCCTTTAACTCTCTTAAATTTACCCTGAAGAAGCTTCAAAGTCAGAAAAGACCTTTTTTTCCCATATTGCACAACATGTCACATACATATTCTGTATCTGCTGGTGACACTTCATTGAAGCTCCATCACACTTACACTGAAATACTGTCTTGTGCATCATTTTATACACACTTCCCTGTGATTCAGCAGCACATATTTGGTATCTCTGGAAACCTTGGGATCTCCACTAGAATTTAAAATAAAGTTCTACAGATCTCAACAGCAAATTTGTTCCATTAATGGGAACAGCAGGGTTGAAGAGGTTTTAAGTTCAGGGATTTGATTCAATAAAATGTCATTATAGCCTCACGGTGTCTTTCACCAAGTGCATTAAGAGAATGTGGAAGACTAAATTGTTCCATGGCTTCAAGTGAGGGCCGAGGTGTGTCAAAACAAACATGTGAAGCGTGATGGGCCATTATGATGTGGTCTGTGTCTGCTCACGGCTCATACTGGCTCACTGCTGAGGTTTCACAGGGGCAGAGAGAGCCATCGACGACGCTTTCATCAGGCTAGTCAACCCAGCCACTCGCGTCCAAAAAAACACAGTGGAGCCAAGCTAATCACACACAAATACTTGCATGCACACATGCCTATCATCATCTACTGCCTACCTTCATATTCAACTATTCAAAGGCTTGCATTTCATGGAATTTGCCACAGCAGTCAACACAACATCACGTGTCTTTGAAAAAAGATCCACAGAGGGTTGAAGGGTTACATGGAAAAGATGCAGCACAGGCAGACATCATGTTACTACAGATTGATAAATGATAGTAAGTGCAGCTGTGGCCTTATATCTAATGATGGCACATGCTGGAAGATGCAGAGAATCAGCGCCACCTAAATTATCAGGGAAGAATTCTTTGAAATGCCATTATCTTCTATTAGGCATTATGCTGTGCTCTGATTACAAGCCTGACATTTGCTCTGAACTGGCTGTTAATTTTCTGACATTGTTGTTCAATCCAGAAACAATATAGCATAAGCTGTTCTCCAGGAAACTGACTAATGTTGTTGGAATAATTACTATTACTGGTGTATTGAGCACCATACAATTACCAGGGGTATCTGGTTGGACGATAATCAGACCTTGAAAGTACAAATTGAAGAAGTGACAAGGAAACTGAAAACTAAACTTGCCCTCCTCTACAGAGATGAATTTTGTTTACTTGCGAGTGTTAGAGACAAATTGTCCAAGCTCCATTTTTGTCAGTAACTACACTAAGCTGATGTCCTTTATATGCACTCCGCTGCCTCTACACTGAAACCACTTGATGCAGAATATCACTGTGTGCTTAGATTTATAAGTGGCAGTGGACAATGACAAGGACAATGACAATGGCACACACTCGCAGTTTTTATCATGAAGTTAGATGGCTTTCATTGGCTGTGAGACAGGTACAGCATTGCATTCTTCTTTTCATTTATTAATCCTGACTTACTAAATTACCAGGTTACCTTGTCAGCCTCTTGAAATACAAAACAACCATGAATTTCACAAGAGTATTTCATTTTGTGTGTCAACACTGAATTAGGACATCTGCATTTAGATGCTATGACCCTATTGAATGGGGTCTAGTTTGCTGGAAAGAATCCAATGGATCATTTACAATTGTTTTTTGAGACACCACGGTCACACTGCACATGTGCTCTAGGAGCTGCTGTTTTAAATAATTTTTAGCATTGCAACCTGCATGTAGTGTGTGCATGCTGTTCTTCAGACCTATTTCCTGTAATCAGGGCCTCACTGAAAACAGAGCTTACTCTAAATTGGCCTTCCCTGAACAAATGAAGATGATTTTGATGATGATGATGATGATGATGATGATGATGATGATGATGATGATGATGATGATGATGATGACGAAGGGGAGAATTCTGACCTGGCGATATGGATGTTATCTTACTAATGGAAGATTCAATTTGTCTAGGTTGTACCTTTTTGTGCAGAGGTGTTTGTAAAGTGAGGCGCATTAGCTGGGTGAATAGAATAAACAGAAACATCATTTTTCCCACTTCCTTGTGCACGTTCAGTATTTTTTTTTTTTATATCTCCCTTGCCTCACTTTCTAGAGTTTAAACCTTTGATCTTTTGAGGATGAACATTACCTGCGTGGCCGCAGAGCAAGACGCATGGCCCTCAGTCTACAGGGTGCTGAGTCTCACTGTCAAGAAACAAACATTGCAGATATCTGAAAGTACAGCAAACACATATCCAGAAATTAAAGTCATATTTTCCACCTAAATTACACCACCAAAGCCTGTTTGCATAAAAATAAGGCTATCATTTTCGAGGTAATTCTAATGCAAATGAAGCTATGCCTGAGAGCATAGTCACTAATCAGCTAGTGGTTGTTCTATGTCTGCTCTGAATTAGTTCATTAAACTGATAAAAAAAAAAATAATGAACTTAAACATAACAAAAATCTTCCTCTCTCATCACATCATTGATTTCTGTGTGTTCAATAAGACAGAGTTACAGAGATGCCTCAATATTTGGGCCTATGATACAAGCCAACATATTCACGTGTGCACACACACACACACACACACACACGCACCCTCACCTCCTCGGCTCTTGGTCCCAAACCAATGGCAACCATCGGTCCCGCTTTCCAAACTAAAAAAAAAAAGGAAAGAAAGTTAGGGCTGGGAAGTCTCTCGCCTCCTTTTTTGTCTCTTTTCACTCTCTTTCCCTCCTTCTCTGGCCTTTTCTCTGTCTCCGAGCCTATGGCTAGGCATCCTGCCGTTGCCAAGGTAACCTGACTCCCTTTTAAAGAACACAATACCCAGAGTGCTGCTTGGGCCATTCACGGATACAATGGAGCCCACGCTATTGGGTGACACAGTTTCTTTCAGTCCTGTTGGCTAAACTTAAGCCTTGGTTGTGAATTGATACATAACTAGGGAGCCCATTTAAATAGATTAAATGGGGCAAATCTTTGGGACTGGATGACACAATACACAATGAAAAAAAAATAATGGACTCATCAAACACACAGTGGTAATTAAACAGATGAAAACACCAGCACAAGATGCTATCATCCACATGTTTGAAAACATTCCTACGTAATTATACCAATGCAACTGTCTAAAAAAATCTTGCAGAAATGAAATGCATTCATTTCTTATGAGGTGTTACTTTGGCAATGTAAGACGAGCAAGCAACAGCAAGCAGTAATAGCCACAACAGGTTTTCTTGGGCCTTGAGTGTTTGAATGACAGGTGTGTCATTCAAACATCTAACCCTCAACAGTGTCTTTCCACATAAAAATGTTTACAATACAGAGTCAAAACCACTAAGTGTTTATTAATTCATGCACAAGTGGATATACCCTTACATTTTGACAAAAAGATACAAGTTTTGTTTTGGTGGAATGAGCAGTGCTGAGTAAGGCCTGGGTATTATGTTTGCCCCCTCAGTGGAGACGAGGCTGCTGACAAATGGCATGGGGATCCAATTAAACCGACCACAAATGAGGTCAGCATTTTCCCAGATTTCTGGAGACGGGGCTGTGATGCTGCGGCACCTATGCTGATCTTGTAGGCTAGGAATTGTATCAGAACATTAGAAAGGAAATATAATGACCACAAATATGTTGTCATGGCATAAAAATCCAACTCCAGGCGCTCATTTGGCTTTGAAAGCTTAGTAGTCTTTAATTAGAGAAGGCTAAAATGTAAAAAAAAAAAAAAAACACTGAGTCAAATCTGATTCAAAGTAGAGGAACTGCTCCAAGAATAAATAAAGAAGATGAAACAAAAATGGTCTGGTATACCTATGAAAAAGAGATGAATTTCCATGTTGATATCAGTAGCATCTGGAATTGAGATGAGAACACAGTCAGATGGAGTTTCACTATCCTGGGGTTAGAAATCTCAAAGTATGAAGAAGTGAACTTTCATGCAACACTATTTAGGAAGGCCACAGATCAGAACCTACCACCCCAATCACCTTATTAATAACATCCCCTTTACACAAACAGATATATCAAGATGCATATGTGACTCTGAACAGGACATTTCTGCACAGTATCATGATATACAGAGATGCGTCAAACAGAGGGAATCAGTCCAAATCGTTTCTCACAAGTGCAAAGGTGAACACACTCACCAGCCCTTGATTCACATCAGTAAGCACATCAGTAAGAAATTGGAAATGATGCATTGCGTGTTCACTGAGCCCCCTGGTGTCAGTTTCAGATGTGATCTGGTAGTTTCAATTACATAGTTAAAATTTGATACCTTTAATAGTGCCTCTACCAACCAAACATATCCTGCTGACAGCTTCATCAAAGGTTCCACAGTATTCAGTTTTCCTTTTTTGTTTGTTTTTTGTTGTTTGTTTGTTTTCAAATCTATAATTTTTGGGGACGACAATAATTTTCTGACCATGATGTTTTGCACATGTACATTTCTCAGCTTATTGATTTAATCTTAATTCTTCAGAGGCACAACAGGCACAATATTCCACTCTGACTGTCTGACCATACCAGCTCTTCTAATTCAAATGAGGTAAGCGTGCTAAATAAATTATTTCTAGGGAGGATGGCGGTTCAAATGTTGCAAACTTGCCTGTTTGGAAGGATTTTTGCAACAGTTAGAGGAGCCTAACAAAACCGAGTCCAGTTGTGATGCATTGAGATATTGCTGAATTAGAGCAAGCTTCCCTTAGCAAAAGGATGGAGTTGTTGAAAATGATGCAAAAACTTCAAATTCAAACAAATCCATACTAATGTATAAGGTGGTACACTCTCAAATACCAAGGACGGTGATAAATAAAAACACCCTCTCCTCCTTTTTCCTGCTTAGAGATAAGAGACACATTATAAATGCTGCTGGTGTGTAGAAGTACATATTCCTGGTGTCTATGATTTATCAGGAGCGGATCTTGCATGGTGGACAAATGGCTGTGTCAAAGAGCGAGGTCAATCAAATTCTCTTTTTCTTCTTTAATGATTTCTGTCATCTCCCATTGTATTTGATAAATTATTTCTGCATCTCTAGAGGTTTGTCCATAATTCACATATTGATATTTGTGCTTTGTTGAAGTCTTTTTTTTTTTTAACTTTACGCATTTAGAGAAAAGTAATTGAGTATGCTTGCACTTCCTCAGCTACGCCCTGTCTCACATTTACACAGTTACACGCAGTTCAGCCACGGTCTTCTACTGCTGGCCACTGCATAGCTCAAACCTTCAGCCATAAACTATTCAGGCTACTGAGATCATAGGGCTTGAACTGAAATTCCAAGTCTCAATTCAGTTTCTATGACCAGTATCTATAAAAGCTGTTGTGTGTTTGATGAATCAGCTGGTGTTGCGTTTGTCTGGAGTGAAAGCCAGCTCTGAATTACACACGGTTAGAGACCACTGGTCGAACACCTGTTTCTTCTTTATATATTTATTATGAGTCCATGTACATTCTTAGTGTAATCTTACAGGTCTAGTCAGAACTTACAGGACCTAGTCTGACACAGGACAGGCATAGTGGGTACTTGTTCTCTAGAGCAGGGGTTTACAAACTTTTTCATGTTCCAGATGGCCAACTTGACTTATTTAAGAGACAAACCCACATTAGAAATAATTTTGCCTGAGGGACCCTGATATGAAAATATAGTTTGTTATTAGTTTTTAGATGCAATACTTGAACACTGACAAAAAGATTCTAAATGGTAAGATTTAAAAAAAAATACTGTTAAAATAATCACTCATGTTTTTTAATTAAAATAATTTCTGACCAATTAAATTACAGTGAGATTAAAATATTCCTCATTTTGCTGTGGACCCCCTAGAAGCTCCTTAAGAACATTTGGGGGTCCCTGAACGCCACATTAAAAACCACCACTCTAAAATATTGAATACTGAATATTGCATTGGACAAAATGCAAATGTATGTGTGTACAGACATGTGTGTATGTACACGTACGTATGTATATGTGCATCTGTGCATCACTGCAGTGCATTTGTGTGTGTACGTGGGTGTGGGTGTGGGAGGGGTGGGTCACTGGTGTGATGGTGTGGGAGCGGAAGGATTTGATGAGCATAAAGCTCCATAAGCTCGAACCTTAAGGCTTACTGGCTTTACACCCATCTGTCTCTCTCTCTCTCTCTCTCTCTCTCTCTCTCTCTCTCTCTCTCTCTCTCTCTCTCTCTCTCTCTCTCTGTGCCTCTCTCTTCCACTCCCTCACTCACTCACTCACTCACTGCGTAACCACCCTTCATACTCCCCCACCTCTCTTTCTTGCTTCTCCTCAACCTTCTCCATAATCACACACTACTCACACACGAAAGCACATACACAAACATAAATCCAATACAAGTACACACAGCTTACTATCCAGCTGTACTGTACACATTAAGTCATTCAGTTTGGTCCAAATGTTTCCATACTGTGTATGTTATGCATCCTTACAGTGTATCCTGATCATGATACAGTTTCTTGCTCCTGTGGATTAGAGTGGCCTGCCTACCGCATATGACACGCCTGTTGCCTGCTCTCCAACACACACCCACGTCTGTTGGGTCAGTACCAGCAGCCGCCAGCTCGTAACAACTCCTCTAGCCAAAGTGGTACATGGCTATAAAGACACCACTTCAGCTATGAGGAACTCATGTTTTAACGAACAGGCCAAAAACAATCCATTAGAGAATTTTGTGCTGTGGTGTTTGGTGTTGTATGTGGAGACCAGCTGACAATTAGTGTGTATGGATTTCTCATCCCACACTAGCTGTATAGTAAACAAAACTTGCATGAGTCGCCAGCCAAATACTAGTAAATCTTTAGCTGAGGCTGAAAGATTGCCAACCCTCCAAGCTACTTTGGTACTTAATTAACCGTCATTTGGAGGATTTATTCTATTTTAAAAACCTAGTTGATGAATGCTGCATTTGGGGATTTGCCGGCAACTGCTAGTTGCAGACAAAAAACAAAAAAAAAGTATGTAAAAAAATGGCTGAAGTCTTGTCAAAAGTCACAGCTGAATGTTAGAACCACTTCAAGTTCACTGACTGACCACTGAGCCAAGCACATTTACTTTTTTACAGCAGTAGCACTAAAGAGGTTAGACTAACACTAAATGAGGGCATGAAAAACATGAGCAGCAATTAAGAGGGGAACGGGGGACAAGACAAGAGACAGAACAACATTTTAGCCTGAGTTCTTTTGGAAGGCAACAGTGATCCACAATTGAATTATCAGTAATAACTGTCATGTGTTGGGCGGCTGGGTTTGGCGGTTGCTTTGAGTGCAGGACAAAGCAGAGTGTTGTTGCCTTTGGAAGGGTACTTCCTGTCCTGTCCCAGCGCCATCACCCCCTTGACAGAGCAAGTTTGCAAGTAAACAAGACAAATCAGATGCTCTGCTCTGTCATGCAGTCACTCCATGGTCACAGCAATGTAGTCAGCTGAGCTGCTAGAAAAGTAGATGTAAGGCAAAAGAGGCCATGGTGAGGACATATGTTTATTAAGGGTATATACTTAAAGGCCATCATCACTGAAACATCACAATTGCTATCATATTCTAGGGAATTACAGTTTGACTTTGCTGCTCAATCATTAATGTACTTCACTCTTATTATGCTTTTTGTATATTTAATACAAAATGGCACTGACGTCTATTTTGCTAGGATATCCTTGTAAACTTTAGTCTTTTAAAATGGTTTAAAATGGATTTTGGCCTTTTCTAGACTTGTGATATGATAGGCAATTGGTAAGATAAAGTGTCAAATAAAAGATATAGTATCAAATAAAAGGTTAAAAAAAAATCTTTCCATTTACTAAAAAGCTCGAGACCCACTTGATCAACAAACTATTCATTTCAACATATTTTGCAGGTCAAACACATGCCAAGCAGCGCGTTGCTTCATCAGGATTGCTGACTTGAACATTTTTGAATTTCCTGTTTGATCAGCACCCGAGGAAAGCAAGTGTGCAGGAGAAATCCTTTATGTAATGTAAAATAACTGTATTGGTGGGGTTTGGTCGCTCATCATGAAAATGGTATATACTGTATATTTTACTGTATGTCAAGCTCTCTCTCTCTCTCTCTCTCTCTCTCTCTCTCTCTCTCAATAAAAAATGTTCTTGAATGCCGAATCAAAGGCTTGGGTATAATTCCTTGAAACAACAAAACAGGTCACTGCGTTACTGCTCATTTGCCAGTGTGTGTAAGGAAACCTTCCTGTGCACAGTGTTTCTGGCCA
>OMLB01031779.1:4835-16451 GCA_900302555.1 Myripristis jacobus
CGTGGGGTGGGGTGTGCTCCCTCAAGGGGTGTGTACGTGTGTGTGTGTGTGTTGTGTGTTCAGGTTTGGCCCGGATCGATGTATCCCAGTGTGCCGCAGCTGGGCCGGGCTGATGGGACATTTCCTCAGTCTGGCCTTCAGGGTCAAATTAATGAATTCCCACTCTGAATTACTATAATAACAAGAATAAGACTGACGTACTGTTTTGCTGATGAATGAGCTGATCCTGGCCTTTAACCTGAACTGATTATACTCCACAAAAGTATGCATGAATATTTTTAATATTATCATCTTGGGTTACAATCGAGAATTCTAGATGCTGTTTGTTGTTTTCAACTTAGACAAGAAAAGGGCTCTGTGGAAAATGCTGAATATTTATAATTTTTCATGGTTTTTGGGAACGAAAATGATCACATTTAAAGATAGACCGCCTTTAAATGACACAGAGTATCGGCCTTCAGTGGTTAAAGACAAATACTCACTGTGTGTTTGAATGTGTACGTAGGCATGCTCATTCACATGCTAACACGACTACATGTTTGTCTTCCGAGCCTTGGGAGTGTGTTTACTTGGCCTCTTGTTTGCCACTGCTCTGTTTGTGCTGCAGTTAATATTGGACAGCGGTGAGATTTAAGGGGCTCGGGGACCTTCGCCTCCCCCACGGACAGTTGACCAGACCGTGCAAACTGAAGGAGTCGAGGCCTAAAGGCCCCAAGGAGGGAGAGGAGTGACCCAAACACTGGCCTGGAAATCTCTCACCAGGGGTGTTTGACATGCAGCATGCTTACTTAGGATTAATGGCGTCCTCCCACCCGCATATCATCTCTTCACAGGCTCATTATAAAGCCCGGCTTGTGAACCAGCACTAACTGTTGGTGAACACTCGGTTTGGAAACAGGGAATGCTGCTGATGGTCTTTGGCCATTGCTTTACTTAAGCTGGAGCCATCACCGATGCAATGACAAATCAAGCAGGAATGTGCTTGAAACAAGGTCAATTTCTTTTGAAGATGATGTCCAAAGGGTTTATTTGTACACATGCAGTCATAGTACACAATGTCAACACAGCCTAAAGGTAAACTGCACCTCAAGGGAAAGTTGTAAAAGCAACTGTCTGGAAACAATAGGTGATCTGAGAGCAGATTGGCTCCATCAGTCTAAAAGAGGTTTGCCAGAGACCAACTGGCCGTAAAAATACGGGATCATAGCATTAAAAAGCAACAAAAAAACTAAATCACCATGCAAAATAAAAGATATTGATTTGGGTTTCCATAGCACCAAAACTTTAGCTAAGCAACCACTTTTTTGCTGGTGCCACGCCATTAGTCCGACGGTCCATGATATCAAAACCCTGACAGTCCAAAAAATGGCCCACTGGACTGAAATCCCATTAGTCTGATGGCCTGCTATCCCAAAAACAAACACCCTCAAAGGCCCATTGCTCCGAATGTGTTCTGCTCAGTTTTGCATCCTTACCTAGAAATGCATCCACCTGTTTACCTTAACCCTAACCCGAGGAAACCCCTGCCTAAACCTAAGCACATTTACGGACTGGGTGCATTTCAGTCCAATGGGACATTTTTCGGACTATTGGGATTTCAGAATAATGGGCCTTCGGACCATTGGGAAAACCTTTTTTGCATAGGGCTGTTTTTATGAGACAGAAAACACAAGGCGCAGGTTTCAGACAGCCCAAGTGAAGACTTTGTAGGAACTTTTTTATTTTTTTTTTTAATGATCTTTTAAAAGATTTTTTGATAGTGGCAGTAGAGAAAGACAGGGAAGAAAGGGGAAAGAGAGGGGATGAACTTAGCATTGATTGGTGGTATGCGTTCCACCAAAGCTTTTTCAAAGTGAATTTGACAGCAATTTATGAACCAAAATAAAGAAATAAATCCTCTGAAGGACCATAGCTAATAAAATCCATGAAGCTATAGATGGGCAGTAGAAGAAAAAAGCAAAACAGGAACTGTTTGGGGACATGAACCCCTGTGTTCAGTAATATAGAATACATTTTAATACTTTAAACAGCAACAAATATAGCACATTTTAAGACTTTTTTTTTTTAAGATGATTTTTTTTTGGGCATTTCTGCTTTATTTGACAGTCACAGTGGAGATGGACAGAGAGGGTAGGGGAGACAGGGTGGGTGACATGCAGCAAGGGACCCGAGGTCGGATTCGAACCCTGGTCGCTGCGATCGGGACTGATACATGGTGTGTGCTCTTGACCGGTGAGCCACCAGGGTGCCCCAAGGCTTTGTAAAGATCTGTGGATACTCTGATCTCTGTGGAGAAGGTGAACTGCACCAAACTCAAATCAGTCTTGACTGTCTTGAGGACATAAGCAGTTGGTTCCCATGGGTCCAAAGAGAAATTTGCATCCCAGACAATGAGGTACACAAATACAGCCTATAGAGATCAGGATTAGAGGAGGGCAGTGAAAGAGCCATATCTTAGAGATGAGGGTTCTGCCTTGTTCTGTCTTGTAATTAGTTGAGCACTTCTATAAGACTCTCAAGGAGGACTTAGAGATGGTCATAGACTGCTCAATTATGACACATTTGGGGTCATTTCTAGAATGGCATGAATCCATTTCTGGAGAAGTGCTGGTCTATAGATATTATTCCACCCACAGCAGTGTTTTCATATGCTAACATATCCAGCAGAACAAACCATCAGCCATCCCTCAAAGTGTCTCTGACCTCCAAGGAAGGGAAGGAGAGAGGAGGAAAGAGAGAATGTACCAGTAATGAGAGTGCTGACAGGCCAGCTCTTGGTGTTTATTTGTTAACATATGATGCTAAATGATGGGGACGATATCTTACAGCGCACAAATGTCACCATGGATCTTCTGGTGTGGTGGAGGTGTCACATTGTTGGACACAGGCCTGAATACAGGGCTCGCCCCATGGGAGATGACTGTCATAAAAGAAGAAGAAGAAGAGGCGGGGGAGGCAGGGACAGAGCGGACTTTAAGGACGCAGTCACACCAAGTGTGTTTGGAGCTTTTCAGTCAGACTCTGAAGAATGTCCTCCTCCAGTTTGATCCCATGCCCAGGTGAAAACGACAATGAGTCTGTCCTCTTCCATGAGAACCGAGGTGCGGTCCGCTAAGAATGGGCTCAAAACTCAAGGGTTTATGGGTAAAAGGATGAACTCTTGGAAAGTCTAGCATAACAAAATGTACTGATGTTCATATTCAGCCATTTCTTCATGTGTTTTTAAGTGGTATGAACACCAGAGAAGAAGTGTGAAGATGTGTCCATGCTTAGCTAAGGTTAAAGGGACTGGAATCACATTTGTTTTGGACAAAAGTTCTAAAATGACAGTAACCAAAACAATTCACATGCGCTGCTTCACTTGTAGTTGGGCAGTGTGAACTTGAGTGAACAAAAACAAAACTACAAAGTCAACTTTAATGGTTTTCAGACCAAAGAGAACCACCAGTAGATCCTTAAACTCATTTGTCCCGAATCGCTCTCAGTATGAGCCTGGAGGTGAAGCGCATCGTACAGCGAGTCCTATACGTCTGGCCAGCTTCTCTTTATCAGGGAGCTGTTTGCTGTAAGCTCGACTGTTTACTGATCCCAACAGGAAACAGACGCTTACATTACAATGGCCTTGCAGCCCAGGATTTGTGGGTAAAGTCCAGGGCTAATGTCTGTGAAATGGTGTGTGTACATGTGTGCGTGAATGTGCGAGCGTGGACGGTGGAGTATTTGGCTGTGATGACACGAGGAATGCAAATTGTCAAACGTTACAGTTATTTATCCCTATTCAAAACTATTTTCTCTCTTGAGGATTTGGAATTTAGAAGTACATTTTTGTTTTGTTTTTTCTCACACTCCTGTCTAGAAAAAGGAAAATAGAAATAGAAAAATAGAGGTGATACAAGCTGGACATAATCAAATACACTGAATTATACCCTTCTCGGGGAAGAGTTGCAATCAAATTTTCATCAAATCTCACTTGTGACATGTAAAAACAGGGAACCATTTGTAACAACAGCATTAATAAGCTAAGATTAAAGCCCAGTGACAATCCACACTAATATATTTTTGAGGCAAAGGAAAATCAGATGCAGTAACCCTGAAGGCCAAATCGGTTGCTATCGTTCCATAATTTATTTAGGCGAGGTGCAGAGTAAACGCCAGCTGGTCTTTGGGTCAAAAACCGCTGACCAACTTTGTCTAAACATTATCAACTATTATGTGTAAGATAGTAGCAGGGATAGTGAACTCACCAGTGATGGTGGCGGTCGTCGTCGTGCACTGAGTGTCCTAATATCCTCTCTTTCCACCTCTTACATTTTGTAACGCTGACTCCAGTCCAGCCTCCATCCTCACATGCTGAACTTACACACACACACACACACACACACACACAAAGTAAACAGAAGCTCTCAAATGAGACAGCTACTCATAATATATATTTTAGAAGGAGTAACATGCTGCAGATACAGTTCCTGTGGCTGACGAGATGTACTGGGGACAAATGGACAAATGATTCCTTTGCCGTGTTTTGTGCATGAATTTGGGAAACCTGCAAAGCAAAGCTGGAATAGGAAGCAATCTGTGGCATCTACAGGTGACGTGTTTCCATGTATGTCAACCGGTGTGCATTTTCTTGACTAAAAGGTATTCACCAACAATTTTTCCAGGACGAAAATTAAACAAAAATGAACCTTTGTTGACGTAAACAATGGTGAAATATAACGGCAGTGCGTCCACAAAGAAGAACAAGAAAAAACAGATGAATGGAAACCCAGCTCCTGACCTCAGCTTGGACTTTTGATATTAAGTACAAAAACAAAAGCTAGATACAAAATACAACAAGCTATAATGGGGAATAGAAATCAATCTTATATAGTTTATAAAGGTCACCGACAAAAAATTCAATGAGGAATTTACAGAGAATAAATGTGAAAAATGATTTTTTTTTTAACTTTCATTTTTGTCAACTCAAACCACTGAAGGTTTTGTTGATGAAAACCAGACTAAAACTAAATTCAAATGACTAAAACATGACTAAAATGAATATGCATTTAAGTCAAAAGGCTTAAACTAAATCAAAGTGAACACTGATGTCAACATTAGAACGCAAACAGGGTCATATCGTTCACTCCTGCGCTCCTGTGGCATCGTCTAGCCCAGGGATTTGAACCGACAACTTTCCCGTCAAAAGATGCCCCCCCCAACATCCTGCTCCCCTTTACTGGTAAGACCCCAGCAGCTCTGGAATCAGCTCATTAAAACATTCCCAGTATAGTGTGTTTATAAACAGCCTCTTGTTCATCCCTGGTGATGGATGGAAGCTCCCTATCTTCCTGCTAACTCCCCGTCCCGCTTAACAATCTCTTTGCCACTGTTTCACAACCCCAGGCTAACATCCCCCCCACCACACACACACACACACACAGAGTCCTCCTAACTGAGCCCAGCTTGATCATTTTTGGTCTGACCTTGCCTCCACACTGGGTGGGCTCTTAAAGTCTCGTGTGTGTATGTGTGTGTGTGTGTGTGTGTGTGTGTGTGTGTGTGTGTGTGCATACGTCTAAAAGTGAAGGCAAGCGTGTGTTATAAGGGAGGGAGGGCTTCCCAAGGCCAGTGCAAACAGTGAACACACTAATGAAGAAAAACAACATGGCTGTCAAGGCCTCCCAGGCTCGGGTCAAGCCCGGACCCTGGGTGATGAGGTCATCAAGGGCAGGGGGGTCAAAGTTCAACTTCAAGGCCAAGACTAGGACTGACATGGGCTGCAGGGGACAGATCCCACAGAGCTGAGACAGAGGTTTGCAAAGTGGGCTCCTTAAGGGGCCTCCTGTGGGGTCCGCAGCAACACACTTTCATTTCTCTGTAAATTACTTCTATAAACTGTCAGAATGCAGAAAATGTGTGAGGGCTCATTTTTTACATTTTCTTCTTTCTGGTTTAATCGTATTTAATCTCACCAACAGCTAAACAATTTAACCCATTGAAACCTGAGCAAATTCACCTGATTTCTTAAAAAAAAAAAAAACAGGAAAGTATACAAATTAAAAATATACAAAATATATTATAAATACACTGACCTAAAGGATTATTAGGAACACCTGTTAAATTTCTTGGTAATGCAATTATCTAATCAACCAATCACATGGCAGCTGCTTCAATGCATTTAGGGGTGTGGTCCTGGTCAAGACAATCTCCTGAACTCCAAACTGAATGTCAGAATGGGAAAGGTGATCTAAGCAACTTTGAGCATGGCATGGTTGTTGGTGCCAGACGGGCTGGTCTGAGTATTTCACAATCTGCTCAGGTACTGGGATTTTCACGCACAACCATTTCTAGGGTTTACAAAGAATGGTCTGAAAAAGGAAAAACATCCAGTTCGCGTCAGTCCTGTGGGCAAAAATGCCTTGTTGATGCTAGAGGTCAGAGGAGAATGGGCCAACTGATTCAAGCTGATAGAGGATCAGCTTTGACTCAAATAACCACTCGTTACAACCGAGGTATGCAGCAAAGTATTTATGAAGCCACAACATGCACAACCTTGAGGTTGTGCACCAGCAGAAGACCCTACCGGGTACCACTCATCTCCACTAAAAACAGGAAAATGAGGCTACAATTTGCATGAGCTCACTTAAATTGGACAGTTGAAGACTGGAAAAATGTTCCCTGGTCTGATGAGTCTCAATTTCTGTTGAGACATTCAGATGGTAGAGTCAGAATTTGGCGTAAACAGAATGAGAACATGGATCCGTTATGCCTTGTTACCACTGTGCAGGCTGCTGGTGGTGGTGTAATGGTGTGGGGGGTGTTTTCTTGGCACACTTTAGGCCCCTTAGTACCAATTTGGCATTGTTTAAATGCCACAGCCTACCTGGGCATTGTTTCTGACCATGTCCATCCCTTTATGACCACCATGTACCCATCCTCTGATGGCTACTCCCAGCAGGATAATGCACCATGTCACAAAGCTCAAATCATTTCAAATTGGTTTCTTGAACATGACAATGTTCCGCGAAGAATTAAGACAGTTCTGAAGGCGAAAGGGGGTCAAACAAGATATTAGTATGGTGTTCCTAATAATCCTTTAGGTGAGTGTAGATTGTGCATAAAATAGAAATGCGCACTTTATACAAGTTGCATCTTCTTGATTCAACACCATAACAATGCCATGTCATGTCATGTCAGAAAACAGAGTGAATGCGAGCATGAAAAGCTAACAGCAAGGCAAAATCTTTAATTAACAGTCCCACAGATTAAAGAGGAGTGCATTGTTCCCTGTTGAAAAAAAGAAAAGTGTGTGATATGCTGGGCATGTTTGTTTTATCAGTATATGGTAGTCTGTACTCTGGCTGTTGCATCAGAGAGAGCTCGCTGTTGTCTTCATCACTGCCCTCCTTTTCATTAAGGTCATTATTGCTGTCATTTTCCCGGCATCTCTCACACCAAACCCTGCCAGGGCTTCAGCAACAGTAACAGGAGCATGTCACACTGCTGCTGCGGGTTCCTCTGAAGCTGCTATAGTACTGGACATTTAAATATACTTACTTTTAAAGCTTACATTACATGAACACCGGCTTTTTAGTCCCTTAATGGCTGTTTTTATTTTTATTTTTATTTGTATCTCTTTTCATTTCTAATCAGTTATAGCTGCATCATCTTGCTATTACACTAATTGTCACTCCTCTTGCTGCTGGCTATTGAAGTCTCAATGTTGCTTTTATGCTGTTAATATACTGTTATAGATATATAGCTTTGTATGTGATATATGTTGTTATCTGCCCAGTAGCTCCAATTTTTATAACAGTTCCTCACCTCAATTACACCGATTATTTGCTGCAAACTGGCTGACAGTGGAGCGTTGCCTTCAGGTGCTGTAGCGCTTGTTGTGGCACCAGATTGTCAGTGTGCATTGGCTTTGTGCCTGCTCCTCTCCAAGGCCATGAGATGGGTCAGACTCACATTATTTTAACCCTCCTTTCCTCTTTTTTGACACATAGTAATCAACCCTGCTCCTCCATATCAATCTGCTCCACCATTAGCCTGGTATTAATGCCCTGCGCTAAGACAGCTTAAGTAACTCCTGTATTTTGCTGTCTTTTTCATCACTCCAGCTGCTTTACACCAAAGCCTTGGTAATTTCTTCACTATAGAGAGAGTTATGTCTTACTTGCCAGTGTGCATGGTTTTCCAATACAGTCCCATGCGGGCCAGTGTGGACAGTGTGACTTCATTTTTTTAATGACATGTCTCATTACATGCTCTCTGCCACTGGTGCCCTGCTGACTTGGGTGCAATGTTGGGGGAATGCAAGTATTTGGAGAATGAGTTTGTAGAAAAAGTCAAAACTGACTGGGTTCATCCTCTGGAGTGCATGAATGTGCTGTCCAAATTCCAGGCAGTCCACCCCATAGATTCTGAGATATGGTCATCAAAATCTGGTGTTGTGGGTGTTGCTAGAGGAGAGCTCATGAATTCACCAAAGTTGAGAGGGTTCATTCTCTGAGGGCCCTGCATGTACTAACCAAAAGTGATGGCCATCCGCCCAATAGATTGTGGCACATCAAATGTTGAGCATAACAGTGGCACTATAGGAAAGGTGATGGTGACATGAAAAGTGACAGGATTCGTTCCCTGGTAACGATAACTTAGCTCAGTGAAGGTCATTGAGCCAACACAATTAAGAATGACAAGTATAAATGCAGTCACCTAATATGCTGCCAATCCATTCATTACATTTTGTGTGCAAAGTTGACATTTGAGGCTGGCAGTAAAGGATTCATCCTCTGAATGTGCTCACCAAAGTTTGTGGTCATCCATCCAACAGATTTTGAGATCTGTTGCCTTGGAGTAAAGTGTTGAATGGACAGACAGACAGATGGACACACCAACACAACAATCCATAGTGAAAGAGCATGGTGAAAACGAGCCAACTGACGTGTTTCAGTCAACTGATAAGGATTAGTGCATCCCTTTGTGTTTTAGCTATGGCTGACTGGAAGCAGGAGCATGATGGAGGGACTACATTTCCCAGAGAGTGTGGGAGTGTGTAGAGCTGGAGGAAGCTACTGAGGAAAAGGACACCTGGGCTGCTATGCACATCATGCTGGCTCATCATAAGCAGCTAAAGAGTGGATGGAAGAGTGGATGGTGTTTCCGGTGTAGACATTTATAATAATAATCTGAACCTGTCAGTGGCAGAGCGAGCACACACACTGCAGCCGTTTTGCAGCTGCTGGCTGAAGTGATGTAACTTCTTGACCAGTTCCAAAATTTTTGTCCCTGTTAGTCATTTGGACCCCAAAAGGTGGAAAAATATTGCCCAGGTTGAAAAATACTGGAATTATCCTATAAGTGTGCATGTGATATCCTCTACTAGCTGAACATTTGTGATTGTGAGCAAACTTCCTCACATATCAACATATGTTAGGAGAACCCCGACATTACCAAGAGTGCACAGCCCTCAATTCCCTTGGTGATTTTTTTTTCTAAATCATTCACTAGCTTACTCAGACCTCCAAAAATATCACAAGTGAAACTCTCTCCATACCCCAAGGTATTTGTTGCACTGTCATATAATCACATGCTAACCATTGAGGGAGTTTTGTGGTAGGCCTGAAAGCCCTTAAACATCCTATTTAATTCCTGACAGGTCCCTGTGGGTGTGCTTCTGTATGTGTGTGTGTGTGTGTGTGTGTGTGTGAGTTGAGGTAGTTGAAATCTTTCCTTGAGTACCAAGTAAGAGCTGTCCCTTATTATTCCTGCAAAGGGCCCAAGGCCTTAAAGGCTTACACCAACTACAATAGCTGTGCAGCCCTAAATTGCCTGGTGTCATCCCTAAGCAAACTCATCCGTTTTGCTGCATGTATTATCATATCCCTAAATCCACTTGATACAATTTTGCAGCTAATTGGCCACTTTCTGTGGAAATGAAGAATCAAGGACAAACAGGAGCCCCCTCATCTAATTTCCGTTAACACATTCATTATGGTCTCAGAATCGCATACACACATGCATGCACGGCCACACACACACACACACCCAGACTTGCTAGAGCCTTACTTATAGAGTTTTAAAGCCAACCATTCTGAATTCCCTGGTGTGCCGACTTTCTCATATGTATGTTAATGAATTGCTGCCTCAGCAAAACATACCCCAGGCAGCAGGGGAGTTTAAAGTCCAGGGGCTCCGAATGAACCTTGGTGTCCCAACAGACTCTCTTTCAAGACAGGCTTCTCCTTTCTGCGCCTCTCTGACATTTTTTGAGACACCCTTCTTTTTTGCATTCCTCAAGTCAGCGTTTGCAACAACAGGCTTTGTCCATTCTAATAGCCCAAGGCGAGGTGTGGCTGTTTGTGTGACTGTCGGTTTGTGTCTGTTTGTGAATATCCACGTGTGTGCGTGCATGATGTGTGTGTGTGCATAATCTCCAAAGTGACTGACACCTGACGCTGTCTGCATAACGCTGGCTAAGCACGCTGTCATCTTAGCATTCACTGAAGCAAAATGTTTTGGTGAAACTTCATGGCACCAAATTCCATTCGACTGTCTTTGTTATCACTTGTGATAAACATGCAGTTTTGTCATGTCAAACACATTTTTGGCTCTGTCCTGTAACTTCACCCATATTCCTATCCTCCCTTTATAATATTTCTATACCTCTGCTCAGTGATAGTTAGGCTCAAACCTGTTCTCACACTTTCTGTTGGAGCTTATATATTTCACATCCTGATCATTTCCTCACCGCATATGTAGTCTCATATTATGATTCATTCTTGGGCTCACACCTAGCTTGGAATTATTCAGCATTAGAGGTGGAACAAAGTTTGGGGCCTATGGTGTTTAGTGTGCGAGTTGCTTGCCACCGATTTCTTTTTAATTAGTGACTCTTACGCAACACAGGCACAGGGAAAAAAAGGGGGGGAAAAGGTAAACAAGAGACAGCAGTGGGAAATTAATTCAGCTTGATTAGCGATTGTTTATGAGCAATGAGAACCATTAAGTAGAATGTTATTTCCCTCATGATCTCTTTTAAATTGCCCTCTTCTCGTGCTGCACAGCTGTTGTTTGCTACTCCAACTCAAAAGCTCTAGATTTTGCAGATGAATGATTGTTTGTTGCAATAGGATCCGGATATGTGCTTTGATATGCGGCTTTTTTATTGTTTGTTTTGTTTTGCTGAACCCCGAGGCAAACACATTTCAATATTGTTTCTTTATGAACCTTTTGTATGTCTCCCGGTAGAACACTCACACTGATTATTTCACTAGCAAGGACCACACCAACAACAAGATACGATTGAACAATTTATTGCGAAGTGAATTGTGAACTTGATTGACGTTCTTGTAGTTTGGCTGCGTGTGGGGAAGCTTCTTAGGGAATCCGCCGTAGCTCCCGGGCACGACGAACCCCCCTCAGGACCCTACGAGGACAGGAGAGGAGAAGGCAGAGAAAACAGGGTGGGAGGGAGGGGCGCAGAATACGAGAGTGACGGAGGGGGAGAGGGTTAGGAGAATTTAAGCAATGCCGGAAGAGGCGTGGTTGTGGTGTGGTCCTGCTCCTGAAACTACGCTAATTAGCTTCAATTCACTAGCAAGGACCACACCAACAACAAGATACGATTGAACA
>OMLB01031803.1:4044-18413 GCA_900302555.1 Myripristis jacobus
CCACCACCAGCTCTTCACCACCTCCCTCCACCACTGAGGAGCCGCTCTCCTCCCTCCATCCTCCCCTGCTTCATCCGTCTTCTGCTTCTGCAGGCAAGTTACACTCCTAAATCTTTGAATATTTTCTTTTATGGGTATTGAATCCCATTTTTTAAACTCTGCACAGTTTTATGACTCTTCACTCTGTAATAGGAGTGAGTAGGTCCTTTCTTAGTGTAACAAGGGCAGTGTGGTTCAACAGTAATCAATCATGTGGTGATAAAAGCAGCAATTGAACATTGAACAATGGCCAGGAGATTTTACTGTGAAATGAAAGCTTAACAGTTAAACTATAAGTGCATGTGGCCTTCAGCTGGAAATGAGAATAAACCTAGCAGCCCTCCACTCTAATGTACATCAGCCCTTTACTAATCCTAATTCTGAACTTGTTTCCAAGAAGGAACCCTAATCCTTTTTTTTATTTATTTTAAAATATATTAAAACAGATTTAAAGTTTCTCTGTGTGGGGATCTTCAATCCAAATTCTAACACTTCACCTCCAGCCTTGGAAACCTGCAGTAAATAGTATCTGCTTTCAAGGCATGCACAGTGTATTTTATTTTCCTTGAACATCACCATCTCCTCTCCTCCTCCTCTCTCTCCTCCTTGCTTTACATTTCCTCACATCCTGTCTCCAATTTGCTCACTCCATCTAATATTCCTGCAAACCTCTTCACCCCTCTCCTTCTCCTCTGCACTCTCTGTCTTCTGGCAGCCTCTGCTCTATCAGATGAGGCCTACTTGCAGGCAGCAGCCATCTTCCAGCGGCTCCGGACAGACAAGCTGATCACACAGCGGCTACTGCATTATGGGAAGAGGACAGACGCGCCACTACCGGAGAGCCGGGACAGGGCCACACAGAAACAGGCTTACCAACTCGCTTTCAACACACTCAAATGTATAGCAGTGTGTCCCTGTGTGTTTGAAGTGACTTGTAATATTGTTTTTTAAACGATTAAGGAAAATCTAGGATTACTTTCTTTGGCCAAATTTATGTTTTGAGAGTTTGACCACGCGGTTTTGCCTGGACAGGATGGACTGACACACATGAACCCAGGAAGAAATTAATTTGATCTATTCTACTGTTACTTTTGCAGCCTTTGCCTACTTCCTGTAAGGAAGCCTTATCTCTATAATGAATAGCTGAGGAGCAGCAGCACATGTCAACTCTAATATTCAGTCATGAATAGCAGCTTCAACTGCAGCCTGTAGATTAAACAGTATATATTCATATAGTTCATTTCTCAGTGTGACTGCAAATTACTTGAGCTGGAGGTGCAGCAGATGTCTGTATGGGAGATGATAAGACACAGTATGCCATGGGCACCTACACACACACACACACCACACACACACACACACACACACGAATATACATATACACAGAGGATACGACTACATGTTGAGCACACTATAAGCAAACTTGATGTGTTACATTAAAAACAGCCTGCATTTAATAACTGTCAAACTGCACATCCATTAGCAAAACTGTTTTTCTTCCAGACCAGGACTTACTGGAGGAAATCATGACTGACAGCTGCTTCCAAACCTCTCAGCAAATTGTGAGTCTCTTCAGATTTGACCTTTACTGACTTTATTTATGCACAAATAAACATATTTATAAAATAAAAAAAAAGACGGTTATACATGAGTTGAGTCCTGATGAGAGAAAAGGAAAGCACTAAAGGCTTATACAATCAAAAAAAAAAAAAGCTCCATTTCAGCAAGTCATTTAACTTCATATTCAGTCTTAATGTCAAGTGGAAAGAAAAAATCCATTGGGATGATACAATCTCACTTGTTACTGATGTAGTTTCACTTGTTTGAAGATTCTTTTCTGGGAATAAGTATAAATATATTGAAACAGGGCAAAATAAGGCAGATCAGAGCAATAACAGAGAGAAAATGATGCTTGATTCAAGAAAATTCAGGAAACAAGTTGATTAGCATCAGAAAAAAGTGGGATAATCTCAACCCATTAGCAGATATTTTTTCACTTGTTTTGAGAAAAAAAAACAAGATTTATCACTGAATATGACACTAAATTACTTGTTAAAATTGATTCTTTTTTGCAGTAGGTGTCTCGCCCTTATCAAGCATGTAAAATAACAAAAACTCATATCAGATATCAGGACATTAAAATAGCATACAGCGCAGTGACAGCGTGTATAAACATGTGAGAATGTGAAACGTGACAGAAACTCATGTGATAGATACTGTAGGTAAGCTAGGTGGACATTTTTAGAGCCCCTATTATAAGTATGTATCTACCTACCTGAACTGGTCTTGAATACAGTGATAATAAACTTCAAGGATTTACTCACTGGCTGTCTAGTTGTCTGGCAGCTGTTGTCTATCTGCAGATAAAGTAGCTGTTTTCAGTCCATCCATATGAGTGTGATGTGATGCAATATGGTGGAGTGTTAGCGAGGGAGACAGGGATGTGGTTAGAGGCCGTTTGTATTCAAATCTGTGTGTATAGTCAGGCTGGTTATCGGTAGTAAATGATGTGTCATGGAGACAAGCAGACACACTTCCCAACTGAAACACTACAAATGACACTATAAAACACCGTGCAATGGCATATACATAGACATAAAACACACTTAACCTGCATGTGTGTGTGTGTGCCTGCTTGCATGCAGTGTATTCTCATGTGTGAGTGCCTTCGAGTGTGTGTGTGTGTGTGTTTATGTGTGTGTGCAAATGATGATTTTATTGAGGGATGGATGAAACATAGAGAATGGGCTGACAGATCGTTAGTCTGTCACTAGGACTATAAAAGCCGCTATGCAGCTCTTTATAATTCTACACACCTCGCCACTGCCACATACATATTCGACCTCACTCACACACACACACACACACACACACACACATTGACCTTGAGCACAGGAGTTGGAGGGGGAGGAGGGTGGCTAGGCACTGGTGTAAAGGAAAGACAGAAGGTGTGAAAACAAATAATATGTGTATTGTGTAAGAATATAGGCTTATCATCATTTGTAATTACAGCATGATAGCAACAGTGATGAACAGCAACGATTGTGATCATGTCGCTCACGATGATGAAAGTGGTCGTGTTTTGCAGCCCCCCGACTTGTTGCCGCTGGCGATGGTGATGCTGTTTGACCTGCAGGACAGAAAGTTTTTGAAGCATGAACGTCCGGTGGAGGAAGGGCAGGAGCTTCTGCAGGAAGTCAGAGACCTAGAGAGCTGTCTATACAGGTGTGTGTGTGTGTGTGTGCGTGTGCGTGTGTGTGTGCGTGTGTGAGTGTGTGAGTGTGTGAGTGAGAGTGACAGAGAGAGAGAGATGTTCTAAAGGGTTTCATCAACCCAGTTGCAGAACTTTCTCAACTCATAGAGAATCACGTAGAATCATTAAAGGAACAGTTCACCCTTAATACAAAAAAGATATTTTCCCTCTTACTCCATGTGGTTTGTGTGAAGTCTGCCACAGACTCTCAGCAGTCCAGTCCACTGGGGCTGGATGGCTATTTGTTTGTGCAGTTCAAACAAAAAAAAATATCTAAATGTGAAAAATTCAACAGCAAAACCTCTTCTCAGAATCAAAGACATATTTACCCAACATAATCCACAGGCCCCGGGGCTATCTACCCCCGACTTAGTATGGCATCAAGGCAAATACAAGGACAAACAATTTTTTAAACTACTACTTTAAAGTGAAGTTAAAACTCCAAAAATCACAAATAGTGATATGCGAGTATGATAATACATTGATGAATATGTCGTGTGTGTGTGTGTGTGTGTGTGTGTGTGTGTTCAACGCCAGGAGTAAGACCAAGCTGGCAGCGTCTCTGGCTCGCTGCAGGGTGAGGCAGGGTCTGCTGAGCATCTCCTGCCTCCTCTCTGATTCTGTCAGGACCAAACAGCACAGAGCAAGGCTGCTGCCGCTTTATGCATGGGTTAATACACTCAAGACCAGGTGCACTCACACACACACACACACACACACACATACACCCACAGACACACATGGTGCCATGAAATCATAAACCCCTACAATTGGAAAGCCATAATAAAGATCATTGATAAATGGTCAATTTCTGCTTAATTAAATGTGCGTTAGTATTTATTTTACTGGTAACAAACAATGAAACAATGAAATGACAATTAATAGTGTGGTAATGCCAGATGTTATGTTATTTATCATCAGATAAATGTGGTGCTGTAAAAAGTGCAATATTTCACCTGCAGTGTAGTGCAGGAAAAGTCCAAAGTGGCCTAAAACGAAAATACTCGAGTGCTGGAGTAAATGTAGTTAGTTTCATGCTACATTTGTGTTAGACTGTGCTTGGTGTGTGTTATGAGTATAATATGAGAAGAGGCACATATTGCTTAGTTATTGTGTGTGTCTGTGTATAGCATTACTAATAATTAGTGAGAAATGTCTTCGCTTGTTAACAGTAAAAAAAAACTGTTAACTAACGTTTATCTAACTATCAATGTACCATTTATTAATGATGGCTATTACAAAGTGTTACCTATATTTTTTCTTGTTTGTTATATATGGTAAATATGTCATGTCAGTAACTCAGTAGTGCAACAAAACAACTTAGTTTCTACAGTGCAATTAGGAGTATATGCAGAGGCATCACTATTTCTATTTGTACCTGTATTTGTTGATACAGCAAAATTAGTTGTATTTTTATATTTATATTTGGAAACAAAATAAAGAAATAGTAGTGGTTTGATCAAAAAAGAGGGTGGGGGGTCTAAAAACAACTGCAGATGTCCTGTGTTGTTTTGTTTTTCTCTTTGTTTTACACTCATATTTTTTAGGATATTAATGTAATGAAATTAGTTATTGGAATAAGTAAGTACACTTACATGTAATATTTGTTTTATGGCTTTCATTATGGATCAAATTTCACATATTAAGTATTACAACATTAACAGAAGTAAAATAAGAGACTAATGCAAGTAATTCCAGTATTTGAGCAGTGACAGTGAGTGGGTGTTAGTCAGCAGGGATTATACGGTGCACGGGAGAGCAGAGTGCACGTGCAAAGTGACTGCTGCATAGCTAGATAAGTGTTGCAGTCCTAACACAGCTAATAAAGTGACTGGCACGTAGGAAGTTTAAAGTGACGAGTGCCATTCGGGATATGCAGCAGGAGGTTAATGATCAGTGAAGTTCACTGGCGTGTGTCTGAGATACTCAGGTTCAGCATTCTTATAGCCTGAGGGTGAAAACTGTTCCCGTGCCTGTTGGTGCCACACAGCGAGGGAGTAAACAGTCCACGGCCGGGGTGGGTGGGCTCCCTGATGATGCTGCAAGCCCTCACACTGCTTGTAGTAAATATCCTGTGCTGTTGGTAGGAGTGAAGACCCTTTGGTGTTTCTCCCTCAAACAACATCAAACATTTTCAGTCTGACTGACAGATAACCACCCACCTCTCTCTCTCTCTCTGTAGTGTTGAGGAAGTGTGTGAGGCACTGCAAGCCGAGGGTTTGTGTAAGGTGGAGACTGTTTCTGACCTGAAGGAGTCTACCTTCTGCCGGGACCCCCTGTGTCCAGACACACTGGTCTTCTCCCAACAGCTTTACACACGACTCCAGCACAGCAAACTCACCTTTACACACGCACTAAACATACAGGTAGGGATCTGTCTGCGTGTGTGTGTATGAGTATGTGTGTACTTGAGCGGATTGGAGGTAAATAAGTCACGAATCACAAAAATGCTATCCTTTATCTAAGGATGTCATGATACCAGACTATTGGTAGTTGATTCCAGAACTGGTGAAATACCTGTTTTGATGCTGTGACAAGTTAAAGTAATGATATGACCTGGATCCCAGCTAGAACATGTTATTTCATAATGTTAATGTATGTTTCATTAATCTGGAGATGGCAGTAAATCATCATTAAACCATAATAATTCATGACAATTTCCATAGAGATTGTAAAACTGTTAAAAAGTTAAAATATATTTTCATTACTTGTTTAAAAGGGGACCAAAAGCTAATAGGATGATTATATGCATTTCATATTCAGTAGCTGCTCACAAAATAGTTTATATCTTCATTGAATTCACCTGCTCTAACATCCAAAGTTGAATATTGGAAATCGATCTGAAAGTCAGATCATGATATCAAATAGTTGTATCAGAAAGTCTCTGCTCGAAGAGAGATTGTGGTTCTTTTGGCTGTGATGGAGAAGGGGAGAGAAAAGCTACAATTCAGACTGCATGTTGTATATTATTAAACATATACTGTAAGTTAAGGCTACATCAGAAGAAGAAAATCATTTTCAAAGTTTTGCCACTGTCTTAGTACCGCAGTATCGATTCCTGTGACCTCCCTACCTCTGTTGAACTGTAGATTTTGTTTCCATCTACCGAGAGTGTAGGTAGGCTACGTGCCCAGTGTGTACAGACAGCAAGAAGAACCTGACTGTGAAATGAAGCTATAGTCCTTTCGAGCGTGAGCAGCTCCTGTAACATTAGCGCCTTGACCCAGATCTCATGGTTTGCCTTGCGCTCCAGGTGGAGTCACTGTTGGGAGGAGTTCAGTCAGTTTGGGGGATGAGTGGAAACAAGTTGAAGAAATCAGCATGCATCTAAATTAGCTCGGTTAGCGGCACAGCAGTCCATTATGCTGAAAGGTAGAGGAAAGACATAAACCCAGAGAAAGTGTGTGTTGTGCGCTATTAAGCCGCTGAAAGTTTAACTGTGTTGGTGTCTTTATGGAGGGAAGTAGAAATTTTTAATTTGCTTTGACTCTCATTCAGTCACATGGGAAGCTTCCTTTTACTAAGCCCTCTTTTGGTTGATTTTGAAGGAAGCATAGTGTTTTTTTTATGCAAAATAGGAAATCCCACAATGCCTGGTGTCAGCCAAGAAGTTGAAGAAGAGTGAGATTTGTCCATTTAAATTAAAGCAGCATCAAGTAAAATAACCAAGGGTCAGCTGCAGAGAGGACTGTTTAGACTCAACTGACAAAAAAACATGGAATAAGCATGCATCTATGAGAACCACATAGACTCTGCCATTGTGTTATACGCTTATCCTATATTTTTTGTCAGCTGAGTTTGAAGGTTCCTCACTTCAGTCAACTCAGGGCCATTTTGCATAATGCTCCTTTAATGGTATGCTATGAGAACCTAATGTTATGAAAAATTACACAGATCTGACATTTCCTATATACTATATGTGAAAATTTTTATTATGTACTTACATTCATTCATTTTAGTTTAGTCAATTGTTTCTGGGAAAAAGGATGAAATGACTTTTATTTTTTGTTTTATTATACTGTATACTGTAATTGTTATAACTGAAATGCACAGGAGAGCTGAATGAGAATCTAATTAAGTCAGAAGTCTTTTCTAGTGTGAATGACATCTAATGTGTATATGCACCTCTGTGTGTCTAACACTATCATTACCTCTCCTCAGGACAGGAGTGTGTGTGTGGCAGTGAGTGCATTGCGCCCCCTGCTGTTTGATGATAGTGACGTCCTGGTGGCGGGCTCCTTCTCCGCTCTGACCGTGGCTCACATCACCGTCCTGGCGGCTGCCCACTCGGGGAGAGTACTGGTGTGCGGCGCTGACTGTACACCATTACAGAGAGAAGAGATAGAGGACGTGCTCAGACAGATGGAAATCAAAAGTGAGTGATAACAGACACAGATGACGAGTCAAAATCACTCAAAAAGTGAATCATATTCCATACACTGCTGCACTCCCCATCATGTTATTGTTTCCATGCTCATTCACATGTAGACGTGCGCGTGCTGTCGGAGCAGTTCTGCGATTTGGACGAGTGGGACGGGATAGTTCAGCGCTTAAAGGTCATCGTAGTGCTGCCTCAGTGTTCACTCTCTGCCCTGAATGACCCAGTGAACACCATCCACAGTGAACATGGAGGTATGAAACAGGAGGAAACAAAAGGAGAGATTAATCTATACATTTTATGTTGATTTTACTAAATTAATTGTGGTTAATGAGTGACTGGGTTGTCATTTCTGGGAGTTCACCATCAACAAATGCCAGTCAGCTATAGGGACATGGCAATAAAATACTGAATCTTGAGGAAATGGAGAAATGGAGAAATACCAAAAGAGAAATGGGGGTGAATACAAACAGAAATAGATCAGTAATAAAGAAAAGCATGTTCAAATAATGCTGGTGACACTAAGATGATGTGTTTTTTAATTTAATTTCCATGAATGAGTGCTGAAACTGCTCTAATATTCCACTGTCAGACTGTGATCTGCTGCAGGACTTGTCTCAAGGCTCTGTGTCTCAAAGCAAGATGCACTCACTGGCCACCGAGCAGGCACGGCTACTAGCACACGCACTCACCTGTGAGTGCACATACACACAGACACACATGCACACACAGCAGTATTAAAACAGTTCCCACACCTCATGCAAGATGTTCTCTTCTTGTTTCTCTCAGTTCCTAAGGTTCAGTCGGTGGTCTACTGCACACGCTCAATACATCCTGAGGAAAATGAACAGCTGGTGAAAACAGTGTTAGAGAATGCACGCACTCACCCCAAACTGCTGCCCTTCAGGTACACACACACACACACACACACACACACCTATTCTCCAATACCCTTGGGTCGATACAGGTTTCTCGGCTCCATCTTATTTCACTATCCAACCAGGCTTTTTTCTGCAAATGCAAAGGTAATGAGAAAACTGACTTGACTAAACAAGTAACTGCAGGCTACACATAAAGCATTTAGCTTTCTATTAAATCCACAGCATTTAAGTTTGAAGAAAAACAGGAATACCAACATGCTCATGTGCCACCATCTCAGCCAGAAGTGATGGGCGGTGAATGATTGACAGAGAAATAGCAGAGCAACGGCTCACTCAGCACTGCTGGGATTCTGATTTACCATCCAACTCATTTTTTTCCACCCAGCATGAGGATTACGTTCACTGAATTCAAACAAAATGTCAACTTATAAAATGTACTGATGGAGGATTAATCAAGGCATAAAATAACTACTGAGCCCTTTTTTTTTTTTTTTACTAATTGCTAATTGACTAATTAGCATATTACTTTTGTGGTATTGGAGGTTGCACATAAGCATAACATTATTACACTGGCCAACCAGTATGACGGCTAAAACCACTAACTGCTTATCCGCTGAGTGTCCTTGGAGGCATTTGAAGTACGCTGTGAGTGTATGCACACATCATTATGCTGGCCACAAATTACGTATTGTTTAACTAAGACTAAAACGACAAGACTTTGTTACCATAAGCAAACATTAGCTAAACTAGTTATCCACGTGCAGCCGGTGCATAATGCAGACATCATCAATACGCAGAGCTGCTCTCAGTCCTCATAAGAATAACATATGGATGTAATTTTGCATGTGTGAGCTAACCTTACAGTCTCATTGGCATATACCTCAGCTCAAGCGTGCACGTGCAATAGCTGCATGCATGCCTAACTCCCGAGTCCAATTAAAGTGTAGAGTGAGCTTCATCTCTGAACGCTGCAGTCTGCAGGAGAGACTGAGAGAAACAAAGAGAGAGGATGAAAGAAAATGTGTCTGAGAGAGTGAGAGTTAGTGAGTCATGTCTGGGTGGATGCAACGACAAAGAGAGAAATAATGTTTGTCTAGGGCAGTTATGACACAGTGGGCCAGATGCAGAAACATTCTCTTAAATTTCTCTTCTCTTATTCTTCTGTTTAGAGAAAAAAAATAAGAGAAGTCAACTCCAGATTCACCAAACATTTTTAACCATCCAAATCTGCTTACCTAGGTGTGCTCAATGATGAGGTGTGCATCCAAGCATTTGTTACTAGCATGAGGTAATGCTCCCTAAACACTATGTAAGGGCAGCATTGTGCCGTGTGCAAAATACTCTGGCAGATGCCCAAGAACTGGAGACGCCACCAAGCGAGACTGTAGGAAGAAAAAGAGTTTCAGCAGATGAAAGCAGATTTCCCTTCTTGGGACAATAAAGGTCTGAAAGAAACCAAACTAAACTAAACGTCATTTAAATAATGAACTTTAAAAAAATGTGATTACCCAGAGTGTCAGTACTGGCATTACAGAAGAATCAAAAAGTCAAAAACTGACAAAACAGATCTGCAATGCTGTGAATGTCGTCTCGGCAGAGGGACGTATAATTGCTGAAATAAAATGGAAATGGTTCAGTATTAAAATGCAGATCAAAAAAGGCATTGCTCAAGCAGAATGGTTATGACTGTAGGAGGAAATAGATAGAAGTTTTTCTTTATAAACACGGACTTAATTCATGCATATAACTATTTTAATATCTGTTGTAGTCCAGGGGCTTTTTGCTTTTATTTCAACAAACTCTCAAATGTCTGCATTCAAATGTTCCTATTCTAATAATATAATCCTCATAATTACAAAATAATGTATATGTATTATGCATAAATATTCATTTAATGCTTTTTTTTTTATGTTCTTCAATTTTAAAATGTATGTTTTCATTTGTTGGACAACCTGTTTGTGGTCTGTGTGACCATGAGAAAGCTTATTCTTATCTTGGTAAGAGTACTCTTACCCACTCGTAAAATTTTCTTTTACCTTAGAGAAAAGAAAAAATAATAAAAAGGCACTGGTGAATCGCAGAAATCAATGGGTACATACTACAAAAATAAGAGGAAATTTGTTTGAATATCATTTCCTGCGTCTGGCTCAACATCTCATGATGTTCCCATAGGAGTGTGTGTGAATGTATACCACAGTGACCATGTAGACACGTGTGTGTGCTTAGGCCTGTACAGCTGTGTGTGTGTGTATGTGTGAGTAATGTGAGCATGAGATAATGAGAGAGAGTAAGGGAGAGAGAGAGAGAGAGAGAGAGAGAGAGAGAGAGAGAGAGAGAGAGAGAGAGAGAGAGAGAGAGAGAGGCTTCAGCCAGGCTCATGAGAGGATGGGCTGTGGTTGCCGTGGGGATGGCAGTTAATCCCAGAGTCGGAGGGACTGGGATGGAAAAGGAGAAGATTTCAGGGAGTCTGTTTCACGCCTCAAACCCTCCAGACCACTCTGCTCTCATCTAGCTCTGCAAAATCCAAATTTATTATTTCTGTCAAATAAGCTCTTCTATCAGCTCACTGATGTGTGATGAGAAGACGAGTTGCAGTTTCACCTCTGTGTTACAGTGCGATCGTTCTTCATTCAGCCACTGATTTAGCACAATATGCAGTCTGGCTTGACTGGATCCTTTGAATCAGCATTGTTTCATGCCATAGCACTGTAGCACATTTATACTCAACACATTTCTCATGGCACAATGCTCAAACAGTTTATTTGCAGAAACTGTTGGGCCATTCCTTGGGCAAATGGGGTTTCTTCTATCAATGCCCAAAATGTGGAAGTGGAATCAGTTTTTGAATCTCTGATTTGACAGATTTTTTTTTAAAGAAGCCTTAAAAGTGTGCAGCTGCAAAACAAGCATTATGAATGTTTTTATTTGTATGTATTATTATCACTGTGTATGTCTCCAGGATAAATCTTCCACCTCATTCAATTCCATACAATCTTTGAAGATCAAAATCTCAGAGCACTGCTCCACTCAGATACAACATTATAATCCCAAACTCACCATTTATAATTTAATTCTGAATATGCACTTTCTTAGAGACATTAAAATTTCTGAGTTACCAACAATAACTCTGCACTGAAAGTTTGCTTAACCTATCTGATGTGCGTGCTGGGTGTACTGCACCCAGTAATCCCTGCTGGCAATGCAGGGGGCTCAGAGAGAATGTTTGTCCTGAGGCTCTGAATTGGATAATCGGGGCATGGCTGGCTGGATCCACTCTGTAAAATAAATAAATAAAATCTCTTTAAAAAAAAAAAAAATCCGCTTCATTAGGCTTAAAGTAAAAAGGTCCACACTTCACCGCAAGGCTTGTCATGCGACAGGTGAGAAGGTTTGCACTCAGAGAAGTGAGTTTTCTGAACGGCCCTCCAATCTGATGTTTTTAGACAAGGACAATGATGCAGAAGTGAATAAAGTGAAAAATGTAAATATATAAATGTATTTTTACTGGTATTTTTACTGATATCTTTCAGTTTTGCTATGAAGTTGTGACTTGGTGTTTTGGGTGATGTTAAAGATGCAGTCCATGTAATGCAGTTTGGGGTTATGTGTAATATATGCATGGAGTACAACTCTTACCCATACCTTCTAGCCAAGTTTAGGGAGCTAGCTGATTGATTGCATGACCTGGGTGATTATTAGGAGACAGTGGGACAGCTACACTGTATGGACAAAAGTATTGGGACATACCTCATCACTGGATTCAGGTGTTTCATTCAGTGCCATTGCCACGGGTGTAACATTTGTGAGAGAATAGGTCTTTCTAGGTCTCACTGAATTCCAGCGTGGCACTATAATAGTAATGTAATAGGATGCCACTGTTGCAACAAGTCAGTTTGATATTTCTTCCCTCCTAGATATTCCACCATCAGCTCTAAGAGGTATTATTACAATGTGGAAGAGTTTAGGAACCACAGCAGCTCAGGCACCAAGTGGCAGACCACGTAAAGTTACAGAGCGGGGTCGCCGAGCACTGAGGCACATGGTGCGTAAAAGTGGCCAATGCTCTGCTGGGAGCTTCATGGCATGGGTTTCCATGGCCAAGCAGCTGCATACAAGCCTCACATCACAAAGCATAATGCCAAGCGTCTGATGGAGCGGTGTAAAACACATCACCACTGGACAACGGTGGAGCACGTGCTCTGTGGAGTGATGAATCACACTTCTCTATCTGGCAGTCTGATGGAGGAGTCTGGGTTTGGCGAATGCCAGGAGAGCATTACCTGCCTGACTGCACTGTGCCAAGTGTAAAGTTTGGTGGAGGAGGGATAATGTATGGGCTTGTTTTTCTGGGGTTGGCCTCAGCCCCTTAGTTCTAGTGACGGGAAATCTTAATGCTTCAGCTTACCGAGACATTTTGGATTATGCTTCCAACTTTGTGGGAACAGTTTGGGGAAGGCCCTTTTCTGTTCCAGCATGACTGTGCCCCACCAAGCAAAGTCCTCATCCCCATCCAGCACCTTTAGGGTGAACTAGAACAGAGATTATGAGCCAGGCCCTCTTGTCCAACATCAGTGTCTGACCTCACAGATGCTTTTCTGGATGAATGGGCAAAAATTCCCACAGACCCAAAATCTCGTAGAAAGCCTTCCTAGGAGAGTGGAAGCTGATCTAGCTGCCAAGGGGGGACCAACTCCATATTCATGCCTATGGATTTAGAATAGGATGTCATAAAAGCTCCTGTAGGTGTAACTTGTAGGTGGCCACATACTTTTGTCCATATAGTGTACCTGAGACTACAGACCACACAAAACCAGTGGCTGAAACATCTGCGCATTGATTTGCTCCTCTGTATGACATTGTAAAATGACTGTGTGTTAGCCATCTTCTTCAGTGAAAAACTAGTGGATGCAATGATTTCCTTTATTTTCCTTATCTGTGTTATTATGTACATAGCACATAATAACTATTGTGACTATTTTCTTATGAATATGTAAACTATCAAGTAAAAACTGCAAATTTGTAGATTTGCGTTGTAAGCTAGACTCGATTTAGTATGAGTAACAAAAGCTGCAGAACATTAATCTCCCATCTCCCTGGGAGTCAAACACTTCTCAGGTATATCCCAAAAATAAAGATGTGTCGTTATATAATTTTAAAATGAATATCTTACTGTAAAGTTGTGATATGCTGGTAGAGTTTCCTGCAGATCTCACCCAGAGCCACACCGTGTTAAAGACAATGCAGAAGCTGCCAGTTTTCTCAGCACTACACTAATTGTGCTAATGTTTCCAAAATCAATGTGGTAATGATTTATTTATGTTAAAATGCTCGCCGTATAGCCACTTTAACAGCGTTTGAGGTAGTATGTGCTCCGCAGGCTCAGCCAGCTCTGTGCTGCTTTCTCAGGGTGAGCGGTCCAGTTTTCCCTGAGGCCTCCGGGTCAGGAGACGCCGCAGACAAGTTTTTCAGGATTGAACCCTCGCAACACACCAACGGCTGCTTCATAGCCCGGCTGGCCAGAGAGGTGAGAGAGGTTGAATAAAAAAAACCAAAAACCAAAAAACAAGACAGATAGAGAGAGAAAGAGAGAAACAGCAATTGAGAGATAGGGTGTGTGTACTTGTGAGATTGATAGGGAGAAACCACGAGGAATATAGAAGGTGAAATTGAGAAACAGTGAGGGAAAAATAGTGGTTTTCTGTGTGTGTGTGTGTGTGTGTGTGTGTGTGTGTGAGCGCTGTGCGTGATTGCTTTGGGACAAGACCTTCCAGTAGTGCTGAGGCTGCACTCTTTTACTGTCTGTCTGCTGGGAGGTCGG
>OMLB01031804.1:5173-16699 GCA_900302555.1 Myripristis jacobus
CTGGAATTAGAGGAAGCCAAAGAGAAAATATAGTCACTGCGCCTTTGTTTAAATTTCTCATCATTGTTATAAACAATATGTAAAGAAACCTGTCTTGTGTATTGACAACACTGTAAATTCAGGACTGGATAGGAGACTCAACAGCTAGAAGAAAACTTCAGCCTGTGAGAAATCAAGCAAGAGCATTATAAAGAAGAGCTTTATCATACCTCCAGAGGCTGGCTGACAGTCCAACAGCAGCACACACCACAGGATACACAGAAAGACTGAAGCCATTACTCTCTACTCTGATACTAACATGCCCACACACACTGAGCCACCACTCCAAAGTGCAGCACTCTGTTTGCCCTGAATCACACATACACAGAATCAGCAGTTTATTTGTCCAGAAAAAATACTATGACATTTTGTCTTTTTGAAGTTGGTGTGTCAACAGCATCCACGTGAACAAAGAAACCAGTAGAGTTTCTTTAGTTTGTAGATGTCATTTTAGGATATTCTAGGTGAACTGCAGCTAAACAAACAGTAAAGTGTGGAGGTAAGGCCAAGAAAATACAAAGACATGTGCAGTGTAGACTCTTCACCACAAGATGGCATACTATACATAAACCTCAGAGTTATTCAGCACAATTGATGGAATGTACGATGCAGTATGAACACTGGTAGTCTGGGAATTGCGGCACTGTCAGGGGTTATTTCAGGTAGCAAAGCAGAAATGACTGAATAAGCACACAGAATAGCGATGGGCAGAGATGTTGGCCTGTTTATTAACCCAAACAAAGTACACTAAAGTATTGGTAAAACTGAGGCAGCACAACAAAAGCCCCACTTTGAACTTTTTAACCAGTCTCAGCTCCTTAGACATCCTAATACGCTTTGTCCTCTTTTCCAGGTTTTGGTTTCTTTCTGTCCCGTCTCTCCTCAGCTGACTGAACTAGGTGTTTTTATCTGGGTAAGGCGCCGTCAAGGTAATTAGCCCATAGTTGAGGATGTTTAGCTGCTCTTTTTAGCTTCAGAATACTGATGGAAGCCAGTGTGCCAACCAGTAATGTCTATACACCTCCAAACCCTAGTGCTACCATACACGAGAGAGTGGACATGTGGCTCATTAAATGTCAAGACCAATCTTAAAATTATGTTTTTTTCCCTCTTAAAAGATCCTATTATCCTCTGAAACTTAAACTTCCTCTACTTATCATGGGACAGTGGTTAAAATTCTGAATCACTGAAACTGCTTGCTCTGAAATACCTGGCTGGACCAAAACCATAAAAAGTGGGAGGAAAAAAGGGCTTCCATCCAGGCTGAAAAACATAGAACACAGACAACAAATACTGCATTCAAGCACTTTATATTCCCACAACAAGCACCGATCCAGTGGGAGACCATGAGGTTTGCCCATTTTGGCCAAAAGGTGACACTAAAGGTAAGGTCATGAGGTCACCAAGGTTGGCAGGGTTCATTCCCTGGGTAGCATCAATGTTCTTTCACTTCATGGCAATCTGCCCAATTGATTTTGAGATTTAAAATTTGAACTTCTGGCCAAAGGGTGGTACCAGAGTAAAGGTCATAGTGTCAAAATCAATTAGAACCGTCTTTTGGTGAGTACGAATGCACTTACCAAAGACCATGGTAATGTGCTAATCAGATTTAATGACATTGCATTCAAATTTGACATTTTGGTGCACAAGTGGCACTATGGGAAAGGACATGAGGTGGCCAATATCAACAGGGATTATTCTCTTGGGAGTATAGGCTCAACAAATATAATGACAATCTGTCTGATAGATTGCTAGCTATACGATTTGACATTTTGCCTGAAGGGGGACACTACAGCAAAGGTGATGATGACACCAAAATTGTTAGGATTCATTTCCTGGAATGCTGAGGTAGTATGAGGTAGTCCAGCAAAGTACATTTAAAAATATGTTGTGTACAAACGTTTTGCCTCAGGGTGACACTACAGGAAAAGTCATAGGGTAAACCACACATTCAAGAAGAATCTTCTTTTGGGGAGTATGAATGCAAAGATCATGGAAATCCACCAATCATATTTATTGATACCTTGAGTGAAAAATAGAACAGACTAGAACAGAAAGCCTTTGTTTTCATTGGACAAGTACAACCAAATTAAGAGTGCTACTCCTGTTCAGTGCAATTAAAGCAATTAATGAGAAAAATTAAAGACAGACAACAAGTACTCATTCAATAAATATAAAACTAAATTAAATACTATAAAAAGGATGGATATGCATAAAAAGGATGGATTCTGCACCTATAACATATAGTATAAAAATATAGTATATTGCATTTAAATGTTGAGAGATAAAGATTTAAGTGCTCAGCAGATGATAGTCATTCTCTATGGCTTGTATGTGTTTTTAGAGTTAAGAGTTGTGATGTCCCAGGGAAAGAAACTGTCTTAAAGCCTGTTTGTCCGGCATTTGATGCACCTGCAGCGCCTCCTAGAGGGCAGCAGGTTGAACAGCTGGTGTCTGGGGTTCGAATGGTCTTGGATGATTTTCCTGGCTCTGCAGAGATACCGTGACCTGGAGTAGAGAGCAGTCGATGATATTTTGAGCTGTTTTTATGGCCCACTGCAGAGCTCCCCTGTCTGCCACTAAGCAGCTGGCGTACCGCAATGTAACGCAGTACGCCAGCACATTTTCTGTGGTGGACCTGTAGAGTGCCACCAGAAGTTTCTCCTTCAGTCTGTTCTTGCAGAGGACTCTTAGAAAGTGCAGATGCTGCTGGGCCTTTTTTTTTTTTTTTTTTTTTGTACCACTGCTGATGTGCTGGCAGACCAGGAGAGGTCCTCTGAGATGTACATTCCCAGGAATTTGAAGGTGGAAACTGTCTCTACACATTCACCCTTGATGTAGAGTGTGGCGAGGTCCACTCTGTGCCTGCAGCAACCACTGAGTCAGAGAGCCAAGAGCCACTGTGTCCATGCACACCACCGTCTTTTTGACATTTTGGCCTAATGGTGTCATTAGAGGAAAGGTCATGACGTCAAAAAATGGGCAGTATTCATTCTTTGAGGAGCCTTAATGTACAGATGAAATTTCATTGCAATCTATATATTAGATTTCAATATATGTTGCCTTGAAGTAATATGTTGAATGGCTGCAGTGGACAGATGGGCCGATGGATTCATAAATGGATGGACCCACCAAATAACACGGAATTGAAGGCTGACTCCAAGACTAAATGACTTGTTAAAATGGAGATTTTTTTTGCAGTGTACCTTTCTGGGAGACCAGTTCCCTTGCTCAAATCAGAAACCATAGGATCAAGTGCCATTCAAATAATGTTATCTATTTATTACACTGCCAATGTCCTTTGATATACATTGGCAGCACCTGTTGGCGTTGGCTGCAGTCCTATCTCTGATGCCGTGTTTCTACCTGGCAGCGGACATGGGCACTGGCCTGGCCTCTGTGGATGTTGGCACTGGCCTTGTCCCCTCTCTCCACAGCATCATGCTTTTCTCTGTCTCATCTTTTTTGTATCTCATTGCTATTGTCCATGTCACTGTATATTGTAGTGTTTTGTTCTTGTGCTTACACCTATTTATATACATGGTCATTTATAGATAAATGACCATTACTTTTTTTAATAGAAATCTGCAATAAGGCATCTTGATATAAACTGGGGAAGCAGTTCATTGAATCAAATTACATAGGCTTAGAGAGTCTTCCTTTCTTGCCCTCACAATGACTAAGAACTTTCGCAGTTCTTAGGTTCTAATTTCACAACTTTCACATAAAACTTTCTTTTTGGATTTACAAGTTCAAGTCTGTTTGCACTACTAATAACAAACACAGCCAGTTTATCAGGTATGCTTTTGTATGAGTTTATCTTTTTGATGACAAGTTTTATATGTACAGACCACAAAGGTAACAAAGGTAACTAAGATTTGTTTCATCACTGAGGAAACAATTAATAAAAATAAAATAAAATTTTAGAAGCATTCATGCACAATCACATTTTCTTATTGAACACATGTAGATTGTGCTGCTTTTAAAGATGCAAACAAAATTCTACAAAACATATTTTTATATATATAATTTATTTTGTTTCAGTGTTTTGAATCTGTATGATTAAGAAGCCACTCTAACTCAGATTTAGCCAATTATTTTTCTACCTCATGTCCCCCTACCTTTTAATAATGTAGTCAGTTAATAGCCAAGATGATGCAATACTTCAGCGTGATTTATAGCTTGTGCTGATTCAGCATGCCAACTGAAGATCACGGTCTGTGGTTCCACTCCTTTGTCACTTTGTGGTCTGAGCCAATGGATGCACCCCTTCCCTGGCATTGGAATCCCCCTCGAGGGAGAACCAAGTCTACTCGGATGTTGGCAGCTATTGACCGGAGGCATTTATATTTCATTGAGCCATTAAAGCACTGAATAATTTATACTTGAGTAATTAACACTGCCTGCTCAATATAAGAGCTTTTCTGTCACCCCCTGTCTCCCTGGATGAATATCAGAGCAATGAACTTGTTCAATAGTTGACTTAATTTTCATGATCATCGTTTTGTTTGGTGACCAAAGATATTTCAGTGATGAAGCCATTTTGTTGTGTTACTTGGTTTTGTGCTGTAATTTAGGCCATCATCCATTTCATTTTGTATCCTTGGTAATCAGGAGTGACAGAACTTTTCATGACTGTGTTCTGGAGTAAACATTTTCACAGTTATTCTGGTCAAATTTCACCCCAAATCTTTACATGCTACACTGAGCACTGTCGTCATCGCTCAGGAATCAAATTTCTGAGTCTTAGACGCTCTGTATCCTTGAGAGGTTGAAGGCTTGATAACCCCAATGACATATGCACTCATCACCCCTCTCCTTTGACATCAAAGCCAATCCACACTGGCACTTATCTTGGTTTAACAGATAAATGGCACTGATCAGATTTGCTTCAGTATTAACAGAAAACAATATTGGCACATTGTGCCTGACCTCAGCACTCAGGTGAAGAGCAGTGAGTGGAGCATGCTAACAAGGCTGTAAGATGGACAGCATGGATACATGGATGGTTGAATGGATAAAATAGAGTAGTCTGTGACTGTGCCTATTGATTTCTGTAGATTTTCTTGACATCTCACTCTCCTCTCGCTTTGGCAGCACCACACAACTGGGAATCTGTGTCGGCTACAATTAGATTAGTCACTACAAGAGGAGATCAAGCCAGGGCATGGGAGATAATAAAAACTCTGATGCTTGCTCAGTGTTATTGATTGTTACTGTACACTATCTCCTGGGCCTGTGGGGGAGATCAGAATGCTGAAGCCTTACCTTTACAGAATAGATTCCAAACATACACTTTATGTGGCCTTTTCACAGTGCAAGTCTTTCACCAGGGACACAGTGGTATTTGTGGAGGGTTTACATTTTTTTTACTGTGGAACCAAACATTTGTAGAGCTCAAACGAGACCAAAATCCATAAGAAGAACAATGCTGTCCAATCAGTATTGGCATGTTTAAGCAGATCCTCTGATGATAATAATGTACACTCACGTAACCTACATATATCCATAATTTCATTGTGAAACGGTTGCTTACCTTGCCTATAAAGGGACAATATGCCCTTAAGTAGGAACTGCATACATTTCCCTTGTGTTTTTTTGAGGAGGTCCATTCACATTTGTGCACATGAGTAACTATTTCCCAGATCTAGAATCAAGACAGCCAGAACAATCTATGATGGCAACATACAGTATTTATAGCTGCTTTAAGACCAAATTTATGGATTCTGTGATAGTTCTCTGTGTGTTTATTGGGATGTGTCAGTACAATTAAGTTAATGACATTTATAATGCTCATTATTTACAGAACTATTGCCAGTCAACAGCACTTAAGTGAATTGTAGTAGATCATAGTAATGATTGATATGACGTGTCTGAAGCCTGAAGTTACACTTTGACCTGATATGTTTGTGTTAAAATGCACAGTGCAGTGGAAGTATTAAATGAATCTAGGTTCTGTGCCATAAATAGTTATACAGGAAAAAATAACCTATTGTGTAGCCTGTTACATGACCACTGCATCACTGAGGATAATAAATATCCTGAGATTAGTTGCAGCTCCGCCTCACATCACATCACTTGTCATCAAATGATGTGATGCAAAATTTTGGTGGGTATTGACTTTGTTTTGACTCTGAGGTTTGCTTTTAGCCATCCAGAAAAAAGTAAATTAGATATTTTGAAAGTCTTCAAGCAGATAGAAAGAGTGTCAAGCAGTGCAAGAATAAATATCAGTGCTGCCCTTACTCAGTGGAAAGATCACAGGGGGAGAGGCAAAGGAAAAGAACAAATGCAACAGCACAATTAGCTTTTTTAATGGACAGGTAAAAGTCTTATTTATTAGGATGTTAGTCTATAACTGTAGTAGTTAACCTGTAGTTTAATCTTGAGAACCACAGCCTGAGGCGGTGTATGATGCCAGATAATGCAGCAGAATCAGACAAAGTATGTTGCCGCCACTTGGGGGGGTCCTAGAGCCACAGCTGCCTTTCTCAAGGATGTCTTGGAGATGTGGATGCCTGTCAGTCGAGGCTGATCTCTGTTGTGGCTATCTCTCTAACTTTAACCTGAGGAGGGAGGATATTCATAATCTCTCACTTGTTTTCCCTTTCTTGACTTTGACCTCACATCTCTGTAAACTTCCTCAGGTTCTGTCTCAGTGACTATGGCAGTGTTCCTCTGGGACAAGAGCCACTGACACTCAGCCACTGACTGTCGTGACTGTAGTGACTGCATTTGCTTGATCTTGTGTTACATCATAATCAAACTGAGCTAGCTGTCTAGGGTCTGTCACTTGGAAAATGAATGATTCTTGGGTTGATTCTGCTTCTTATTTGACAACAAATGTAAACAGTGTGTTCCTGGATTCGCATAGAGTGATGCAATGTCTCTGATTAGAGAAGATCTGGAAGCAGATGGTCAGTGATGGAAGTGTATATTTAGATCAATGATTTCTTTGAGCAAGGCTATAAATTCTCCTGGCAAACAATAATATTCTCAGGTATAGGTTTGTTTCTAAGGAGAAAGTAAAAATGTTCACACACTAAATTTATGCTCCCAGAGCGTAATTTTCAGTCCACATGGTTCACAAACCATCATATCAACAACAGAACATAACACAAAAACATCCTATACATATAGATATCATCATGCGCTTATCCGCAGTCACATAATTTATTTCTTTAGGGAATGATAGATGCCTTAGTGGCAAATTAATCATCAAAGCAATGGCTGCTTATATACAGTTTATATACAGCTACAAGCAAGCAAGGAAGACAAAATTAAGTTATTTGTACATCCCTCAGGTGATATATTGTGAGCACTCTGCCTATCTAGGTTAGTTTTTGATCACCTTTGTCCCTCTGAGCCAGTCATTGCATAATCAGCTTGCTGGTAGTCTGAGGATGATGAGGTGCTGTCACTGCACATTACAAGAACTGAAGACTGAGACAGCAGAGTTAGGCTTCTCTATTCATCATAGACTATGCACGCGCGCGCGTGTGTGTGTCTGTGCATGCATGCATGTACGTGGTGTCTCTGAAGTGAAAAGAGCATATCTATGCATCAGGTACAAGCAAAATAATTGTCCTCAAGAGATGCAGAAAGAAAATGTCATCTACTAGAAAACTGCACCATTTGCTTGCAAACAAGAGTAAATAGATATTATGGAAAGATGCTATCATTATGTTCACTCACTGTGAAAAATTGCTATTTCATGGGGGGGATCATGAGAATATGTAAACCAGAGGCAAATGAACTCATGAAGAATACCAAGTAGGTTCAGAGCAATATTGACTCAAGGATATTTAATGTTTCTCAGGTGTTGGGAGGTCGCTGTGAAGAAAGGATGGGACATTTTTATCAGGCTGCCTGCTTGGGGATGTTCCTCTCTGACACTATGGCTAACATTCTCAGTCTGTTTTAGCAGAATTTAAACCTTGGGCGGGGAGCTGTGATGTTGTGGTAAATAAAGAGGTGGTTGAATTATGAAATATGTCTGGTACATTATGTTTTCCCTTCATGAAGACTGAAACCAGCCCTCTGCAACTTCGCACTTCTCACTCCACAGTCGTGTGAGCCTGTAATATCCACAGGGATCTCCTATGATGTGAGCTCTAAAAAGAAACACTGGAGGCCTCAAAGCACTACCCCCCTCCAACACTCCATCCCCTTGATATAGTCATTGACATTAATGTGATATTTGAGAGTCTAGTGCTGTTAATTAGTACAGTCATTCCTGTAATCTGAAAGCCTGAAGTTTCGCACCCACTCCCCTGCTTGCCCACATGCATCCCCACCAAACCAAACTCTGTGACATTTGAACAATTCTAACACGCTCTCAAGATCAGTCATAGTCGAGTGGTACTGAACAGACTCTTTTCGACGCCATTCAGATGAAATCCAGCCAGTGAAAGCATGTAAGACAGAGCATGTTTAAATTCCATGTGGCATTGTAGAAAAACTGTAAGGAGAAATAGCAATATTGAACATTGTAAGTCTCCCACTCATATTCCTGTTTATGTAAAAGTACGAATTAGATGTTAATGAGAAAAACATTTCACTCTCACCTGGCTTTTGTTGGAATACTTGGATTATTTTGTCTCTGACCTTCCAACTGGAAAATGTGGTGAAGCTGCAGACTTTCAATGACAAGGTAAGCTGCTTTGAATGAACTTTTGTCATGCTTATTCTGATATCTTAACAAGTAATCTGGCCCTTGCTAAAAGTCATCCTAATTATTATGAACTGGTTGCACATTTTCCACGCAAAATGGTTTTCTTAAAAGTAACAATAAACTGCACGTGTCACATGAAAGAAATGGAGAAAAAAGAAGAATTGTTGCTTTAATACTAAATTCAGAAAAAAAGGAAAGCTCCCTATGGTTGATGCAAGTAAAGTGTGGTACTTGAGTAAATGTACTTACTGCTGTCAAGGATGACCCAGAAACACAGTACTATCATAAGTCGCTAATAAATAAATAAAGGGCTGTTCAAGTGTGTGTTGGCGCTAATAAAGAGCTGCAAACCCTTGTTCCTGGTGCTGTGAGCTGTGATGCAGCTGAACTGACAGATGCTGCCGGCTTGGGGATGTTCAGCCACCGTTAAGGAAAACTGGAGCTCCCATCCCTCCTGGACAGAAGTGCCCGCAAAGCTCACAGTTTGCCTGCTGAATGTCAAAAACGAGCTGATTTAAAGCTGCCTTGGACATAGAGGATGAAGAGGAGGTGGGTAATATGTTTTCTTCAGTGTAGCAGACCAATTCAGACTTTGCCAATCTGTTGTCTGATCTGTGTTGCAGTGAAATATTCCTGTCAAAGGTTTTGAAAAGACTATGAAAATGATCATTGTCCCTACTTCTATCTTGCCATGACCTGTGCCAACTACTGTAGCAACACAGTGATGTAGTGATTTACAGACCCCCTTTGTTTCCATTTTCTTGGTCAAGGTGGTTATATGACTAAGGTCACATTGAAAATCTCATAGGCTGCAGTGAGTGTCCTCACAACAGATCTAACTAAGCCAGTAATATCTGTAGAAAAATATATGCCTCAGGTGACCATAACTCAGCTGCCAGTGGACTGATGAAGACTTCATCACCAGAGGTAAATGGGAGAGTGTCAGCTGCTGTGACCAACTGCCTGTAGATCATCTATCCCCCAGCTAAAATTTACCCTGACTCTGTGACATCAGAGATATGAAAATGCAGTCTGAGGAACCTGCCAAGTCAATTATGTGGTGTGTTACAGGCTGAAGTGACAGAAATACAACGTCATGTCACAACCTTTGACCCTGGCTCCTCCAGTATAGAAATAACTGAGTGACCCTGCACTGACCTTTGGAGCTGAGGTCAGCTTGAGCTCTGCAGGCTTAGGGCTGAAAAGGCAGGTCCAACTGTCCTAAGAGAAGTGTTTGATAATCTGTGTCATGATCGCCAACAAACACACGCACACACACATACAAACACATATTGTATGCCCTTACTTGCTACTCCTTCTCTTTCTAAGCCCTCTTAATTTATTTGACTTGCTTTAACATGAATTCTGAAATCTATGCAACTGATTTCTTCTGCATAATGCTTTGTTTTGCCCTTTGACTATTGTACAGCATCCCAAGTATGTTCAAATATGTCTACACTGACAATAAACTGGTATAGTAAATGTCACTAGATGTAATCATTAATTGGTGTAATATCTGGTACATTTTGAGTGTGAGACGAATGAGAATGTGTGCAGTGTTTTGTGATAAATCCCACCCAAACTGTGCAGTATGCACCCCAAATGCAATAAGCACACACAGAACTGCCACCTGCATCCATTGTCATCAATGTTCCTTTTATAGAACCGGCCTGGCTACCTTATCAGCCGCTACCACAGCTAGACTCAAGCTAACAACTACAGTCAAAGGTAAAGGACTAAACCCCCAGCACAATATTGGAGCATTAATCACTCTCCACTGCCTCTCTGCCTGTCCCAGAAAATTATTTTAAGACTGATCCCTCCCTGCACCCATACTGTTTCCCCACACAATCAACACTTTGGGTGATTTTTACTCCAGACAAGTTGCAAATCTAGCAGCTCCTTCACTGCTGGTCCACTGCTGCCTTGTGTTATCCTATCCAACTGATTTATAACTCAGCTATGCGTGCTGATGAGGTGTGTGGCTGTTGCCCATACGATGAGAAATTGATTTTGAATTGATCGGCATGGTGAATAAGCGCTGTTTAGCCAGGGATTGGGGTTACGACACCTCCTAGCCATTTTCCATAATCTGCTCTAATATTTGAATCATACAAAGAGTCTGTTTGGAAAAAAAACTGATAAAAGCCACACTTTAAAACCTCAAAGTGACTGCTGTATGTGATGCATCAGATAACATTACTTTCTGAATCCAAAATTAAAAAATTTGTCAAAAAGCCATCATTGCCCATTCATTAGCCTACTAATACAAATTTTGGTGATATTACATGGAAAAATGCATGGTTTATAGAAATGACTGGTGCTGGAGATGTTTTTGCAAATTTCCCTTGCATAAAAACCAGATCGAGATCCAGATCAGGTCAGATCATGGCGAAAACATTGACAGACTGATGCTTCAGGTGTGCACATACAGTTTAGTGTGAGGTAACAGAGGGCCGGGATGTGATGGGGGAAGACTGAAAATGTTGGACACTCTGTATTAACAGAGGTAGACAAACAACAACTGACACACTCATGCATATGTATGCAATTTGGATTCTGCAGTCCACACATTTTGCGTGTTTTTGGAGTGTGGGAGGAAACTGTAGCACTCAGCGAAAAACCCACACAGACCCAGGGAGAACATGCAAACTCCACACCACGCATCACCCTGCTGCCTTGGGTGATTGTTGTTCCCTGGAATACCATCTCTCCATCATCTTGGCAAGCAGGGCCGTCCCAGGACACTTAGCTGGAAGACAGGTTCAGCCCTCAGGATTTGTAATATATTTTGTAAAATGTACATATATAGA